>CABFVZ010001523.1:133590-189726 GCA_902151445.1 Timema monikensis | reverse complement strand
ATAGTAAGATTCAGTTAAGAATCAGTATTTACTAATAATTTTCTCCTGACGAGAACTAATGTTATAGTAAGATTCAATTAAGAATCAGAATTTACTAATATTTTTTTCTCCTAACGAGAATATACATTTTCGAAACTAATGTTATAATGTAATGTAATAGTAAGATTCAGTTGAGAATCAGAATTTGCTAATAACTATCTCTTGATGAGAACAGCTTTTTTATCTTTTGATCTTTTGATATATTGCCTGTTGGAATTGTAATTATAAAAAAAAAGGAACTATGATCGTCGGATTATTAACCTCGTTGGGTTGGTGGCTTCAGTATTTTCTTGTAAGGGATGCTGGGATGCTGGGTAGTCTTGTATATGCTCTCAATCTGACTGGTTTCTTAACTTCTTTTCCTCCCTGTCCTGTCGCTGTAAGAGAAGATGCTGTTCATCTTCAAATGTGTACCATGCGCCTACTTGAAGAAGATGAGAATTCTACAAGCTGTCTACTTGCAAAACAGACTACTCCGAGGCAGTTGCAGTTGCCTACTCCCAATTGGCAAGACATTGTTTGAATGTACTCTTTCAGCTGATTGGCTACCCCTTGGAGAGACTACTTTGAAGGGTAGGAGAGTTGTAGCATGTCAATCAGAAAGATTGGACAGCTACAATTAAATATTCAATATTTTAATAATTTACGAAAGAAAGAAACAATATTAACATATTTAAAAAAGTAATCTACCTCAAAATTTATTTTCTCTGAATAGATGCAGTTAAATAAAATTACGTATCTCTCTAAATTGAGACACGTGGTTGTTCAAAAAATTGTCTTCTGATAAATACTGTAGCAGATATCAAAGAAGAGGATTAATGTTATCATATTTATGAATAAAATACTTTAACGCATGCTCTCTGCCACTGGATGATGTCGGATAGATTTACATACACTTGCCATGCTGTCTACAAGAAAATATAATAAAGTACATCTATATCACAAATTCTCATTAAAATAATAGCTGAGCCTCAATAATATAATCATACCAGATATATTTAAATAAAAGATGCTTTAGTATCTACTCACCGTATTAAGATGTTCTTGGATTCTCTTGCCATCCTGTTAGGAGAAAAAATTCAAAAAACAACAGCATGGCGGCTTCAACACATGTTTTCACTTCCACTTCAGATGTGCCAAGAAGTCTAGAATGGACTCAATCCTGCGACCCGCTGCTATCGGAGTTGCCAAGTGGCGTTTCTACGAACTTTACATTCCTCTCACCCCGCAAGCTGTTCACCCTCCTTTATTTCCCTTTCACCTTGCCTTCATCCGTCCTTATCCTTGTCTATATTCCTGAGTTTATAACCCTTTTTGCTTTGTTCCGTTCATATCAGATTTGGGACTATATATAGGGCCACGCCCGGATTCACATTATACCCGTTCTACTACAGCACGGCGTCGAAGGAGGAACTTCTACACCGTCACGTAAAGAAGAAGAGCCGACCATGGAGTATGGGTCGTCAGATCCACCGCTACCCTGGCCAGGACATCGAGCCAGGATTATTTAAGTATTATGAACTAACGTCGACAAGTCCTTATGACTTAGGGTATAGTTTTGTTTAGACAACTAGACAATGTAGAGATATTATATATTTTTTCTGTCGAAGCATATTTTTGTTAATTTAAATGTCGATTGGATAGTTTATTCATTTCAAGCCTTGTTGACTTCAAGATGGAAGTGTTTCTGTTAATTGATTAAATATCGTGTCCTGGAGTCTGAAGGGCAAGTCCCCCCTTTTGACTTAGTTTATCAGTTGTAGTTACTATGTCCCTGTGTCCTTATGATACAGTCTTTACTTTATGAGCCATGGGCTGAGAAAGTAGTAATGTTTTAGCCATAGACTTGCAAAACTTCCACAAGTTCCATTAATAAATTTTGAGCCAATCTTTCTCACTACGCCGTGTACGTCGTGAGCATCTGAGTAATTTATAGATGGCTACAACCAGGCAGTCTGTCTTGTTTTCCATATCACAGTTGATCTAATGGAAATCGATATTTTAGCTTGGCAAAGTACTCACGCTTATCGTGCTGTATTAGCCTCGGTGTTCAAACCAGGGAACTGCACTAGAGTCATAATGGGGCCCGCACAGATAATATCCTATTTCTTTTGCCTGTTATTTAGCTTTTTTTTTGTTGTTGTCTTAGTGTGATTACTATTTGAGTTTAATATACTATTGAATGCTCTGGCAGTACCGAAGGGGAAAGAGACCAGCCATAGTAATGTTTTGTTGACACCTGTTTATTAGCCATCGACCGTTGTAATCAACAGAGTTTACTGTTGCTTATCATTATCCGAAATGTCTAAAGGATATTATCTTGAGACCCATTCAAGCAGACTGATCATTTATATGTGTATCTTGTTTAATACCCGTTGTTAATAATTGTTTAACTGTTTTCTCCTTTAAAAAAACTTCTATCTGCTCAGCCCTTGTAGCTACAGTCAAAACTTCACATTCCGTAAAGTCAAATTGTTCGCATCAAGCTTCAAAGTACAACCTATAATATTATTGTAAACGTTAATCTTTGTTATTTCTGTTTTTTATTTAATAAATCTATTTATTGTTCAACCTTAATTCTTTTCAATTTAAATTGTGTATCCCTTGTAAAATCTTACACTCTGACATTTAGTAAATATCGGGGGCGGGGGTGGAATCGTCCATACCCAAGTCAGTCGTAGCCTCCCCAGTCCCACTAATCTCCCCACATAGCTTAGATCTGAGCTCACCCACAGTAGCATTGGGAGGTTAAGAGACGTCAGCTCGGCCACCAACTGATATCGGTGCAGGCGATATACTTCAGGTACTAATAATAAATCAGGTAAATATAAGATAGGTATCAAGTTGCCATTACTGGCGATTCCCAAATAGTCATAACAATAACAATGAGGTCCCATTTAGCATACACCTCTCTATCCGTAATCGGACATAATTGGAATAAACAACAAGGGTTCTAATTTAGGAAAGTATGTCTCAAACAGCTGTACAAACATTAAATATCAAAGTCCATATAAGAGTAAAAACATGCCGACTCGTGGCCCCACATTTAACTAACATACCAGAAACTTACAATATTTGCAACAATAATAAACTATCTTCAAATAAATAACGAGTATAATCTCTCAAATAGTAAAAATTGACAGAGCTAAAGTACGACGCTATCGGATTTATAAATGACCCAAGATGGTGATACTCAAACATTTAAATCCATCCGTAAGGCGGATACAATAGATTTTAAGTTAAATATTACTAGAACAAAACATCCTTCATAATGATCACAATATAAAGACAAACCTACGGTTTTGTCAAACCGTTCAAAGATATCAAACTTATCCATGGCCTAAAGAACAAATTTACTGAGGCCATGTTGAGTTAATAATTAATTTAATTTAATGTTACGAATCCAGAACGATAATTTTGAAAATATAGATCATTATAACCAAAGGGAATTTTGAATAATCAAACGTTAACTATCCTACGACCAGGTCGTTTACCTTGTGATCATAGTTCAATGTGTGTCCGCATTACAGAACCCATCCATTATATATCCAACGACTATGTCATGTGCTCTCGAGGTGCAAGAACCAATGAAGGGGCAGAGGGGTAAGGGATAGCATGTTTCCAGAACATGCTTAAACACTCCACGTGCTTTCAAATGCGTGCCGAATAACAGTTCTTTGAGTTTTCAACACTGCCGACGGAGCCCATCCAGTTTGTCAATACGCTCGTCTTCTTTTCTTGGGTGCGGCACAGCTTTCGCGGTGGGGAGTGAACCTCGGCCCTCGAGCTAGTCCAATATTAACAATGCCGTGATCCTTTTGTGGAGTTGTTGCCTTGCCTAGACGAGTCAACTGGGGTTGGAATTGTGAGCCAAACAACCTTTTAGCTTGTATGTGTTGTAACAGGGTTACAAGTGGATTGAGTTTGTTTTTGGGCCATCCAATATTTCTTTTGAAAGATATCATCTATTATAATTAATCGATTAGTAAAATATTTGGTCTAGGATTGTCAAGGTTTGATGGTTATTGTAAAGGAGGAAAATAAAATAATAGGATGCCCCATGTTAAACGATCTAATTTTATATAGTTTGATGTCCATCCATCTTTATGAACTGTTCTAACAATTATAAACATCATAGCAATCTGAAATTTGGAATGCTGATAATTATTAAGACAAGGCTCCATATACCAAATATCACCGCTGAGGGAACTGCTGGTTTTATGAAGAAAATATGTAATATCTTCGTTCTCCCTCGGTCAACTCACTGTTGCCAAACCTAATCTCTTCCACTTATGTCTGAAGGCTGTGTATTGGGGTAACAAGGGGCTACTAGCAACATCGATGAACCAGCGTTGCTAAATTTATATTTTATTTTAGGAGATTGACCACAAGAAAACAAGAGAATAACAGGGATAGTTCCCAATATCTGCCATACAGTTCTCTCATATTTAAAATACTGAGAAACGAAAGATGGTCTAATCGGGCTTTAAAATAGAGGGTCAAAATATTTCAGAAACATTGAAAACTATTATTTTCTTATCTAACCTCTTACTTTGTAAATTTAATTTGTTTTAACTCTTTGAGTGAATGGTGGAATAAGATGATTGTGCTAACTATTCTTTTAAGTTTTTAAATTCATTAAATACTACTCTCATACTTTCATAATATGTCTCTGTAATTAGACTCCACCCACACTCTGCAATGGCATTAGATTTGAGGTTAAAGCTATTATGATTAATATTAAATAAGCCGTAACCCTCACAGGTGTTGGTAAAGGAGGGAGTGTTTACATACCCCGGAACACCTCTCATATAAAGTGTGTGTCCAATTCAAGAGGCATCAATAATTTCAGGTCAAGGTTTGTTATGCAATTCCCACTAACAAAGCTCAAAGCCAGTCCATCAAGTACACAGGGAACACCTTGCTTTCACAAGGACAGTTGCATGTTCTAGGGTCAGTTTCAAATATTATTAGCACCAACATGCAAGTCAGCAAATAATGTGTATTGAGAAGTTATAGCCCTATTATTCGGAAGAGAAATTAAATTTTCATACATTTTGAAATCATATATCGATTTTGATATCGTGTTTTAGTCGGCCTGCGTTTCACGTTGTGTAACACAATTTAAACTAGTAAATGATATTTTTAAATATAAAATTTGGCTACTTTATACATGTAGTTAATTTTATATTGAACAAAATAACAAAGTTAGTTTATAGATTACCCATGCAAGTCCCAATCATAACCAGACATTTAGATCCAATGGGTACACATAAAAACCAATGGGCATACATAAAACCCAATGGACACGCATACACCCCCGACAACCACAGGATGTGGGTGGGGGGAAAAACGGTAAACCAACTGAATGTGAAAAGTAGGTCAATTGGCATCACGATATCTCTCTCTCTCTCACGGGAAATACCCTCAGGTCTGGAACGAGGTATCATACTAGCTACTAATAAGTTCTGTGTCATGTGAATGAACATTATTTGCAATCAATACACGTCATCTGAGCGATGAGCTCTATTAGGGTTCGAGTTGGTCTCCCTGACATCCCATCCCTTAGGTAAGGGCAGTCCTTCTGGCAGGAGACCATCACATTATCCATCTCGAAGTGGATCCAGTCCTTACTGTGAATAAACTGTTTCAGAAACGAGGTCGTGGAGCATGACGAGTCATCTCTTCCAATGACGTGGTCTCCTTCATAGTTGACCATCCTTTCCCTGTGGATGTTCCACAAAGGTAGTCTGACGGAACGGTCTCCGGTGTGAATGGCAGCCCCCTGAACACGTGTCCATAAGGAATCGAGAGGTGTGAACGCTGCAGCACCGACTGTACCAATGGACTTCCCTATCCCTGGGCTAGAAGAATCCACACTCAAGACGACCCTTGGCTTGAAGTGATTACTGTAGTGCAAGGCGTCGGCCAAGACAAGCTGTCCGGCGACGTCTGAGCTACGCAGTTGGACGACGGACCCGTCCATTGCAATGAGCCTCTCCCCTGGTTTTATGGCGTTACACCCTGGCATTGTTCTCTACCAGAGGGATGAGCGTCCTCAAGTTGATGGGAAGCTTGAGCTCAGCGACGGCGCGGGTCACTGCCGCAACACAGGCGGCGCCCCCGATGTCGCCTCACATTCGGCCCATCTCACGCTTGTTTCTCTTGAGACAAACACCGCCGCTATTGAAGGTGATGCCACTACCGACGAGTATCACTGGATTTTCACCCTTGTTCTCTCTACCGTGGTAGCTGATCTCCAGGAAGACGGGTGGCTCACAGGAACCCCGGGCCACTCCGAGGAAACCACCCATGCCATGCTTTTCTGCCCAATACTTTACCTTCACCCCCACGTTGGCCCCTGACTTGCAAAGTACGTCCACGATGTCTTGGGCGAACGTTGTCGGGGTCAATAGGTTGCCTGGAGAGATGACAAAATATATTATTTTTGGCGGTGAAACATAAAACGTTATTTTTATTGACAAGATTATTTATTTTACCGATATATTAAACATCTGGAAGCTACAAAAGTTTGGGATGAAATATAGTTTTACTAAAATATTTTAAGCGTATAAAACAAACGGGTAGAAATACGCGGTGTTAAAAAACAGATTTTTTATTAAATATTGTTTTTATCTAAATAATATAAATCAAAATAGATATCTTAATATAATACTATTTAGCTAACTTTTAATTTTGTCTTTGTAGTCAACTTTAAAATATGGTGGTTTGGTACTGTGTTAAACTTAAACATTTTAAAGTTTCCGAAAAATAATATTATTGACATCTATTTTTAGAGTAATTCAACATTGAAAATGTGTATGTCAATCCTAACATGTGTATAGTTATAAGCTCTAAATATTGATTCAATGATTTCATATCGCAACAATTCACGACTTATAAGGGGTTAAACTTGATGTTTTATACTTTTTACGTGCCATTGTTAAGATAAAGTAAATAATGTATGGGGCTGGAATTTAGTATAACTAGACAATCATTATATGAGGTGTACCTACACAATGAACTATTATAAAATAATATAAATAAGGCGGTAATATAGAAATAATAAAATAGGCCTACCATATTGATTATATTAATACTACTAATATTATATAATAATATTTTATTACTAGTATTATAAATTAATTTATAATTCATAATAATAATAATGTTAATGTCTAGTTATACTAAATTCCAGCCCCATAAATTAATTGGTCACTTTAACCATTTTTGAGGACAGACGTCATCTATAAACGTGGCAGGGATTATAACATATGGTAGCCCCAGATAATTCCCTATCTTTTTTTTTAATATCAACGTTAAAAAGAGGATCAAGTTACTTTGGTCAAACTATATTAAGGATTAGGCTAAATTCAATGATAATTAAATCGGTCGAAAAATGTCTCATGGATGTGGGAATCGAACCTGGGACTCTTAACTTAGCGTACCAATGCTCTATCACTGATTTATCTTGGATTATTAAAGTGTTTAAGGGAATTCTTCCTTAAACAATGAATGAATAATGACCCTGATCACGAGACAAATTTTGGCTAGCTTAGTGGTAAAGAAATGGTAGACCAAGCTAAAAGTCTCGAGCTTGATTCACGTGTCCAGCTGTCATTTTCAAACAAATGGATTTATGATATCAGGGACGGCTGTATCCGTAAGCTAAGATCATTCCATCTTCATAAATTGAATGAGTGTCTATTTTAATATCTTTGGCTTCAACCTCCCATGTATCATCTATCCGGATTATTTTCTTAGCTTGCACATAAAATACATCAATATTGAAGACCTGGTTAGTACTAATATAAATTATTTCTAGGACTGAAAAGATTACATTTTGTTCCTAAATGAAATTAAACATGTTGAATATTTATAAATATAATTGTGTTCTTGTAAAAAAATTAAAGATCTTAAATCAATATTATTATTTTAACAATGTTGTTTCATGGGACAGAGAAATACTCTTTATTTTGTTTTAATTTCACTTCACAACTTTTTTTCTACTTTAACCATGCCCTTACTCTACTTTCCCCCTCTAGTGCGTAATCAAGAATAAGGCCTATTACTTATCGGACGGGGCCATTTCAGAACTGGCATTTCTGATTGGTTATGGAACATACGATAATAGTAAAATATATTCAGACCTACTGATGTTAAATACAATTTAAAGTAAAGTAAAGAAAATACAAACAAATTAAAATAAAATGGGTCAATCCCAGCCTTCAGTTTTGTGAAGGATATATTTGGTGGGCAATCTACAGCATTAAGTGTTTACAGTGTTTAACCCAACCAGTATTAAAACTCCAATAAAGACGTCATCAAGGGTAAAATCCATATCAAGAAGGCCTCCTTATAGACCTGGGGTCAGTAAACCTATCTCTCTCTCTCTCTCTCTCTCTTTATATATATATATATATATATATATATATATATATATATATATAGAGAGAGAGAGAGAGAGAGAGAGAGAGAGAGAGATTGGTTGGCCGGTTTAGAACACATGTTGAGAAAAATGTTTCAACTTTATATTTTTCATATAGTAATTAGTTATTTGTCCACTTTATGAACACAAATGTTTGTTTGCTAAATCTTTCACGGGCCAAATAAAATTAGTAAGTAGGCCCTAGGTTTCCGAAGGTTACCTAAAATTCAACATTGGTTATTAAAAACTTTTAAAATGTTATTATTTATGTTAAACATAAGTGTTATTAAAGGTTCAATCTAAAAATTTAGCTAAAAAAAGTTTTTTTACTTAACTCCCAACAACTACACGTCCGGAATATGTGCATTTAATAATAAAAATAACAACTGAGTAGGGCCAATGAAGTTGATTAGAGTAGATTAATACAAATAAACTACGTTGAGGAGAACTGTGAAACTAATTTGTAAAAAAGAAACATTTCCGTTTTTTGTTTGATTAAATCCATATTTAGTATTAAATGTTAAATTGAATAAGCTAGTATCTTAAAACTAAGTACATATATATATATATATATTACATATTANACCATTTTGTAAAATATATAAATATATATATAATATTCTTTCCGTATTTTGTTTGATTAAATCCATATTTACTAATAAATGATTGAATAAGCTAGTTTTTTAGAACTAAGGATATATATAATGAATATGAAATCATGCATACATCTATGTTAATAAGAATAACTCTGTTAAGTTAAACACAACATAAAGCCTACACTCCTGTCAAATAGTTACTCAGTGGTAGTTACGTTTGCATTCCATAGCCATTATTTTTTTTACTCAGCCTAAATTGACATGGACATATTGTCATATTTCCTCCCTCCACGGTCAATAGACGTTCTGGTGCCATTGATCCATATCGATATAGTGTAAAAATGTAAGTTGGTTTGTTAAATCAACTAAGATGTGAGTGTTCTACCTGGCATCTCCATAAGATGACGGGCGTAGTTCTGCGCCGAAGCCTTTACGAGCCCAATTCTCCACTGTTCCCAGTTGGAGCAGAGGTCGTAGGGTTGTAGAACAGGAACACTCAACCTATGGTTCAGATTCTTGAACTCTTGGAACACGTACGTCCCCAGTATTGAGCCCTCAGAAGCCGACTCGGCCAACCCGCTGAAGTCCTCTATCTCAATCTCTCTCATTCCGAGGGTTTGTAGCTCGCAGCAACCGACGGCAGCAGCAATCCTGGCCGCCTCCTTACGCTCGTCGATATTCTCTACTACATTGTAACCTGTACATTGACCACCGAGTCCGACCACGGCTATGGCGTTGAACTCTGGATGTAGCCCGTGTAAGACCCTTATGTCACCTTGTTTCGGAATAGATGCTGTCTTGAGAATATCCATGAGGAGACCTCTCGTCTGGCTGTTGATTTCCCTTCCAACATCAGTCATTTTGACCCCGTTAAGGACGTCTTGACCCGACCATACACCTAAAACTAGACCTTTTCCATTGTTGGCAGAGTTTGTCTTGTAGCAAGATGCAACGTTGTTTGGGTCGCTTGAGTTGCTTGCGTTATTGGCATTGCTTATATTATTTGAGTGGTTTACGTTGGTGTTTGAATTGGCATTGGTGTATGTAATGGGGTTCGTGTTGGTGCTGTTGGGGCGAAATTTTACGAGCTGTGCCAATCTTTTCACTGCCGTCCTCATCTTCAATTTGTACTGGAATTTCTATTGACTTTTTTAGAAATAAATTTTGAATACGTTGAAAAATATGAAATGATTGTCATGGCAACATTGAACATTGGGCTGTGATTCTTTGATTGCTTGGTTTGACAATAATCGGCAAAGTTTGGTTACTTTCTAGACACTGAAACTTTACCAGGAATTATCCATGATAATGTTCATATATAAAGGGTGCTGCTTATTTGACCCAAAAATCTTTTTTTTAGGAGGCACTCTGCCATTGAGATCGTATTCATGAGAAAGTAATACATGCGTTTTTTTAAATATAATTTTTAGATAAGTTTTAGGGTTCACTATTAATCCTTGAAATTTGATATGTTCAATAACAAAATAAGTACAAATTAGTTATTTATATATTTATGTTTATTTAACAGATACATATTAATACAATAATATGCTTAAACCTTGTTTAAAATAAACATTAGTATTAGGATAACCAACTACATTGTCTCATTTCAGGGTATTTATGTCCGAATTGTTTCACCAATAAAAACAAGTACTGTTTTTGTTCTTCATTTTTGGTATGTAATTTGTTGTATTTCTCCATCAATGCTACTCCTTGCTCTGCAATATCGTTGATAGCCTTAATAGAACGAAAAAAATTCTCTCCTTGTCTTATGATAATCATCTTCTTCACAGATTTGGACATTCTTAGATTTAAACTTATATGGAATACTTGTAATACTGAAAAATATGAACGTGTTTCAAGATACAAAATATTCTATAATTCTCTTATCAACGAGATCCATACATATACGTTTCAGTTAACTCTTCATTTCTTCACTTCACAAGCCGTGCACCATCTTCCACTTTGTTAGAGCTGGAACTGAAAGCAAACAAAACAAGCTCCTCTGATTGGTACAATAGGTGGCCAATAAACTTCTTCGTGGTGGCTTTGACCAAGCCAGATTTACGATTTACTTTCTTGTAGTATTAATTTTTTGATATTTCAGGTGCTGCATATCGTTTCTAGGTGTAAAACAACTCGAGGCTGCTTGGAACCAGAATTTTACGTAATTATTACTGTAAAAACGGAAATGTCTTACATTACCTACTCTTCTCTCTTTTGCTTGAACTGATCTCTTAATAAATTGATTTTCCTATCCACCCTTGCACGATAATGTACAACAGTTTCTCTTAATGATATTCCCTTTTCAGGGATACCAGCTAGGAATAATATCATAGTAAGGTTTAGTAATCATTCCGTGTAGTAATCTCCAGGTTTGAACTTTTCAAGTCGTTTCTGGTTAAACGAGGTCATGTCTGTGGTAATAATTTTGACTTCAATTAGGGTATAAATATCACAAGTGACTATTTTAAACTGAGTATATATTCAATATTGTGTTTATGACATTTTGGAATATTTTAAACAATAATCTATCTGAACTGGTTGACCTTCCAAGCGCATCAACAACTACCACTTCTAGCGTGATCTCCATGATATATTGACAACAGGCTAACCATAGCATATTTGTCCATCTTGTGCTCCAAAAGAATACGTGCCCTGTTCCTTGTTCCAAGATTTTCCGCGGTCTTGTCAAAGCTCATAAATATTATTTGGTCGCAAGTCTACCACGATAATGCTGTTTCAAAAACTACCGAAGCTGCTGACTCTCCTGTTGCAGAAACAAGTTTTGGAAATGTGAGAAATTGATTAACACTCTTACTAGATATCACAGTTGGAAGGTGATCCACGGTTTCATTTCCGGTTATATCTTCTATCATTTTCCATCCTAGTGGATAGTGAGGGGGACTTTGGTCATAAATACACTCTCAAGACTCCACAATCTTCTGTCAACACTTTATACGTTTACGACGAATAGATAAACTGTTAATATTATATTCTGAAGCATCGTAGCTGTTCGCCACTTAAAAGAAGTCGTCAGTACAGCAGCTGCTCTTTTATTACTTAATTTTGTAACATCAATATTAACAGCCAAATAATCATCAAGAAATTTCTTAATACCTCGATTTTCGGAGGTGATTCAGAGGTTTAGGGACCTTAATCAGCAGAAATACAGTTATCATATAAATAGATCTCTTCACTCGAGAAATAAAGCTGAATTGGATTTCATGCATTGATCGATTTTATTATCTCCTCTTCTTAAGCCTGCATTCTCTCTATATTAGCTTTTTTCCTTTTTAGAATTAGATTCCTTTTTGGCGAGTGTTTTATATATACTCATATTCTTGCCAGGACGTCCTTTTTCTTGCTGAGCAAGAATAAATTCTTTGTCTTCCTGAATACGAATAATTTTTAGAGAATCAGCATCGGCAACATCAAAAAGATCTTACAGATTATTCTGCTTTCCTTGTTTTATTTGTTTTAACCCTTCCGAAAGCTAATCTTTATATTCCTTATTTTATTTGGTATTTGCTATTTTATAAAAAGCTCTTTTATGTTGTCTATCGCGTGTTTCTTAAGTGGAAGGACTAGCTTGTAAAACTTGAGAAGCGCTATCAGCGCAACTCCTAAGAAACGTCCATATATTGAACTATTTGGACTGTTTAGCCGACACCGAGCTAGAGTTGCGAAGTTGTCATATCTGTCAAGTTTGTAATGAAAGAGTTAAGGAGGAGCAAACTAATCTGTTGCTTACATGGGTCAAGTTTCTTGGAAGGGAAAGGCTAGAGTGCGGCTTTTATCAAAGAACATGACCACTCACTTAATGTGCAGAAATATGCTGCTTTATTTTTTGGTTGAGCTCAAATAATCAGTAGTTTGGGTTTCTTTATATTTCTTACCTAGTGGAATAAAACATTTTTCATTACTTTCTCGTACTAGACTGTATTGCTGGTGATGAGATCGGGGTTACAATTCCTAACAGAGTGTACCGAGGTTTTTTTTCTTCAAACAGTTCCAAACACGCAATTTTTATTTAATTAGTTTTAGCAGCGTGTCTTAATACCTGTTCGGGCTATACGCCTATGAACTAATTACTTTAATACGTTAGGCATCAGGAAGGTTAAATTATGAGGAGGTGCATCCGTATTTTCGTGAAGGGAGAGTTGAAAACTATTTAGGACAAACCACTTGACCGGAATCGAACCGTGATCTCCGACTTCAGCATGTCAGTTAAACACGGCGGGTAACACACACTATTAGACTGGATTGCTGGTGGTTGGAAGAAGATTGAAGTTCAAATCCCAGTCGGGTGTAACAAGGTTATTTTTCCCTAAAATGGTTCCCCACACTCAATCTACGCAAATGTTGGTACATTCAATCTAAAATGCTCCCTTTCCCATTCCTAGTTCATTAGGGTAATTAATGTATGTGTATAGGTCAAACGGGTAGAAAGTCCCCATGAAAAAAATACTATTGTGATGACTACCAAGAGTATTGGCGAAACTTTATTAGTGTCGGGTGAGTTGATTTGTAAAAAAATATCTTTTTGAGGGTTTTTTAGGGGATTTACTCCAAGTAAATGGAAAATATTTGAAAATGTAATGCCACTAAAAGCTATTTGGGGTGTCCCTTAATCATTTAGAAATAATAATAGATTGTTATAGAATCTATTTGAAGTTTGATGCAAACCATCTTTCAGTTTAAAACTCGATTACATAACAAACAACAAACATAACAAAATGTAGGAAGACACATTTAGATGGGGGAGGGAGGAGTGGAGGAGAAATGGGTGGTAGCACTCCACCCTATCAACCCTCCCCCTTCCCATTTCACCCTCAATGAGTAACACTGGATATTAAACTATCGACAGACACACCGTAGAATGTAGATCATTTCCTCAGCGTCTGACTTAACCCAAGCTATGAGGGGTGAGGACAGTGTATGAGAGTCACAATGGTTACTTAATTTTCTTTAAAAGATTCATACGTCAGTCATGTAACCACTTTTGATGGAAAATATAAAAATCCAAATAATAATAATAATATTAAGAAGAAGTAGAGGAATGGTAATAGAAATATATTATTAATTGGCATACAAGTTTTTTATTTTTTAAACATTTCTTTCATGGACATAGAAAATTGGGGGTCAGAGGTCTGGACCCCCCTTGAAATTTGTTAGAGCCCTTTGAAGTAAGGTGGTGGGGGGGGGGCGCGATTCGATATGTGGACGTCCTCCAAGATCTAGTCGACGCTTATAATGGCGCAAAACAATCCAGTATCAAGATGGTGCCTGCCGACGTTTCAGAAATTAATGTGCTTTGAGTAAAAGGTAATCAGTACCGCAAAAGGCGTCCAAACTCGAATAGTAAGCCGAAAATAAAAGTCGGTGACACGGTGCGTATTAGCAAATCCAAAATGCTGTTTGAAAACGGCTACGAAAGCAATTGGAGAGAAGAGATTTTCAAAGTCAGCAGTGTCGTGTTGCAACAACCTGTCGTCTACAGGCTGACCAATCTTGATGGCGAGAAGGTGGAGGGAACGTTTTACGAATCCAAATTGCAACGCGTACGTCTTCACAAAACTTTTAAAGTTGATAAAATACTACGTGTCAGGGGTAAAGGTGCCAGAAAGAAAGTGTACGTGCAGTGGAAAGGTTACCCAGAAAAGTTTAATTCTTGGATTCCTGCCAGTTACGTCAGCGCCTTACCATGAAGAACCAGTTTTACATCACTTTGCCAAGCGACAGCTCTATGGGATATTTCCCGAAAAATACCCTCACGAATTTCACCACGCAACTACCCTACCGTCTTACACTTGAAGGCCAGTGGGAAGTCGCTCTGGCTGAATTTCAATATCCGTGTTCTTTCATCACAGTATCCGAGGGCCAAAATATTGTATGTTACAACTGGGTGTACGCTAACGGGATAGAACAAATATTCAAGGATCATATCTTTCCTGGAAACTACAGCACTATCCATGAGTTGATCAAAGCTCTAAACGAATTAGAGGCGTTTAAAGGGGATTCCGGAGTTGTATTCAAGTACACAAACCCCAACAAAAACAGTGTACGATGTCTCTTCTTCACCAAATATACAGCTGCTGACTCTATCAAGTCAAATAAGTCTATAGCTCGGTTTCGATCCTCTGACTAATCTGATCAAAGTCCCAACGTCAGCGTACGCCGCCAACATTCTACTAGGCTTGCCCTCGAAAATGTAATCCACTGGTATATCAACGATCCTCAGCTCGTGGGTGACATTGTGGCCTGCTGTTACGTATCGTCGGTATCAACAACATAAACTATCTCTACATACATAAGACAGTTAGCTATGATCCATTGCACTACATGCCCGTGCTTAGAAGGGAAATTGAAAGCCTGGAAATCAATATAGGAACAGACACTAGTGAACATGTACAATTCGAGTTTGGAAAAGTGTGCGTGAAACCTCATTTTCGACTCTGCTCAACATGAACTGTCCCTACCAAAGATGCTACGTCAACTAGGCTGGAACAGGTATATCTTCTATCTACCACGGTGTTCCCTATCAACGCGGGCACGGGATAGGAAGTTTGTTCAGCGATATTTTCAAGAACGTCGTACCGTTTCTGAGAATTGGTGCTAAAGACATTGGAAAACAGGCGCTTCACACGGCTATCGACGTGCTCTCTTACGTCACCAATCAGCGTCGTACTTTCAAAGAGGAGCTACGACACCATCTCGGTGAGGCTGGAACTAACCTGAAACGCAAGGCGGAGCAGAAGATCGACACACCGATGACCAGCTCAGGCTATAAAAGGCGTCGTAAGAAGCACTGACGTCAGTCTTCTGTCGTTGCCCGACGTAAAGAGGTCAATAAAGAAGCGGTAGTTATTTTCAGTTGAAATGTCGTTTCTACACCCCCAGTCCTGCGAGTGTGCCAGCAGTGAACTCGATCTCCTTTCCGTCCCACCCACGCAAACCAGTCTTGAAAGTGGGCAATGGCTCCAGTACAAACCTGTCTCTTCCCTGACCGATGATTCGCTCATCGAATTTACCGTTACCGGACAAGGCGCGTTTTATATCGATCTTTCACGGAATATGCTCTATCTCTGGGTGGCTATCATGAAACCTGACGGTGACGCTTTCACATAAGAGGATCAAATCGCCCCCGTAAACAACTGGTTGCATTCGCTATTCACACAAGATGATGAGTTTTTAAACCAAAACTAGTCTCACCACCCAGCAACACGTATGCTTATAGATCGTACATTGAGACGCTGCTTAATTACAACAGTGAAGCCAAAATAACACATTTGACTTGTGGTATGTGGTTTGATGACAGCCCTGAAACTTTGAGGAGGCTAACACCGGCAACAAGGGATTTGAGGCCCGTTGCAGTCTCACCGCAAAAAGTAAGACGGTGGAATTATTGGGGTATCTACACGGTGACGTGTTTAACCAAGAGAAATACTTTTTGAAGGGCACCGAGCTCAGAGTCAAGTTGGTCCGTTCCAGAGACGGGTTTATGTTTATCGCCATCCCTGAACTCCCTCACTTTATGGTTAACATCGCTAAAGCCGTCCTTCAAGTGCAAGGTGTCAAAGTAGCACCTTCTATACTGTTGGCACATTCCAAAGCATTAAGCGTCAGTCCTGCTATAGCATTAGCCACAAGCTAAGGCTTATCTCTATTATATTGAACTTTAATGTTATTGGATACCGTTTATAGAGTAGTGCTATTAATGTTTCACTTCCAATGTTTACATATGAACTTGATGTATCGGGCGCCATCAGCGCTAGTAAGAGATCAGCAATACCCGCCTTAATAACTTAATTTATGGTTGGTAATTTCTTAAGTTTTGGCAATTTAAATGCTGATTGCTCTAGCTAATGCCAACGTAAGAAATCAGATAATTTTAGGTCTAAGTATTTTTTCCCTTTTTACGGGACGGAGAAATGGAAAGATACTGACATAAATAATTTTAATTATTCTTGTAAAGAACATGAGCATTTGGCAGAGGTTAAATTGACGAGTCCTATACTGTTCCTTTTTGCCTAACTGTTAATTTTGTTAACGTAATTAGTGATGTTAATCACTTGTACATTTAAGGAGCTCTTCATATGAAGCCATGGTATTGAGATTACAAAATATTGTTTACCTTTTTCCTTCCTTTGGATTATTTATTTAAATTAATTGTTGTTCACATCTTTTGAATATCTAATAAACAACCCATGTCGTAGATTTTTCTACTTACTCTTTTTACTCGTTCATTCTTAGGTATGCTAAATTATTGTCTGGTAATCGAATTAGGGGTATAGTTATATTCTTGTTTATAGCTAGATATTGTTGTGGTTGGCTGTGGGGACGGGTTCCGCAATTGTTCCTAATTGCGTGTGCTGGGTATTACATTTTTTTGCCCAGTTTTTTCGATATTCATCAATCACTCAGCATACTCTTTCTTTTTGTTGACTTTTTATTTGTATTTGAACCCTCTAAGTTAGGCGTTAGAGTTAGAAATATGGTTCACTGCAAAGTATCCCATCACCCGCGTGGATGTAAAAACACTCATTCTTACGGGTGTGCAAGGAAAATCACTGGACAACGTATTCACCGGACAGTTACCCAAACGATGCATCCTGGGATTTGTAGCAAACGCGGCGTTCAACATAGAAGCCACAAAGAACCAGTTCTACTTCCAGACCTACGGCATGAACCATTTCTTGCTGTACGTCGGTGGTTAAAAAGTGCCGTTGAAATCGCTACAGCCCGATTTTTCATACGGCAACTATGTCATGTCCTACCACACACTCTTTTCTGGAACGGGTATCCATTTCATGAAAGAAGGTAGTGACATCACACGGGAAGCCATCCTTATGGGATATCATCTCATGACTTTTGATCTCACTCTTAATATTCTGCCCACCCACAAGACATCGAATTGGAATTTGACGAGGCACGACTCTCTGAGCATCGAAGTGATCTTCACCAGAGCTCTCACCGAAACCGTCAACTGTATCGTGTACGGAGAGTTTGCCAACATCGTCACCATTGACAAGGACAGAAACGTCGTGACCGATTATGGGAGTTATTATAAACGGCTTCCCGCCGCTTACACTCGTCATTTAAACCATGGTGATCATTGTGGATTTCCAGAGCTTCATCGACGACAGCAAACAGTTTATCGTCAAAGAACCGAGTGTTTTATCTGTATGCGGCACATTACTTCAACATTGGGTGTTAAAACCCCCATACTATATCGAGGAACTTTCAGCTGCCGCTAAAAAGCCGGCTGATTATATCGTCAACAATCTGCACGTAATTCCCTGGGATAGCGGTGATGTGTATTACAGCCTGCTCGAATTCCTCATCTCCCACAACGCGTGCAGAAACCGTCTACGTCAAGGGGGCAGAAAATAAAATATTTCTAGTCAAATACACGTCTACACCCATCGTATATCTGTACGACAGAGGTTGTTCGTCTTTGAAAACACTTAAATTGGACCGCACCATGTGCATGGCACATAGTTCTGTATGGAATTTCTGTTCGGCCTCCATCGTTTGGGGACTTGAGATTGGATGATTGAAGATGGATATGCACACCATAAGACGTGCGCTGAAAACCAACCCGTGGTCCCGTTCTGTACGGTTGAGTGTTTTTACTGCTTATTAGATTAGCTCCACATACCGCTCTAGTCATCAACATTGATCCACACACAAATCCTGGGACATATTGGGTCTTCATCTTTGTCGACAAGAACGGCGTGGGATAATATTTTGACAGTAATGGTTTTCCAACCCGATTAAAATCACATCTGGCATTTATACTCAAAAACACTTCACGCACGTCTCATAGCACGCTATAACTTCAAAGTATCGCCCCAGACGTTTTCGGCCATTAATTTCTCATGTAACATCTTGTGAATGTGGGGAATGCCAGGCCTCCACCGTGGTTCGGATTCCACGTTAAACTGTAGGTCCTCCATTTCATCTCACAATCACCCTACCATTACACATTAGCGTAAGTGCGTATAACCCGAACGGGTAGTAAGACGCGGTGCTAATAATAATAATAATTTCTCATGTACCTTCTCTACCGTGCCCAGAACATTCCGATGAAAACTTTCCTAGCCCTATTATCGCTTACCTATCATACAGGCAACGACGCTAAGGTGGTGAGATATTACAACACATTTTACAAGACTCTAGAGTCCTACCGCCTCTTAAGAGGCTGCGTCTAATCATCATTTGCCTATAAAAGGGGTGTTCCGGTGGCGTGCTGACCATAACCGTGACAGTCGTCAAAGCGAACAAACATCATGGAAAGTCAAGACGTTTGCGCCCACAAAGCAAAACCGGTGAAGCCACTTGCCATCACCAGTATTTTCAACACTTTGTTCTCGCTGGACCAAGTCGACGCCAAACGAGTCATCGTCGGCATGAATGTTAAGAACAACTTTACGCCCTATGTCCAGCTAGAAAAATGCGGAGGGAACTGTGCGGTGTTTAACTGTACAGAGTGGCAAGAACTGGGCAGCTACACGTTGGTCAAATCAAAGTTTTTCAGCAACACGCAAGCTCCTCAGAATTCAGTCTGACTAATCATGAAATCTCTCTGAGACGCATGCGCGGTGACCATGTGGTCATCATCAGCGAGAAACATGACGCCGTACTCAAACGGGTTGCCTATCTAGCACCTAGCTGGGCACATCTTTGTTTTGTGTGGGACCTAATCTACGTCACCGTCTACCGACGGGATATGTGGTCGCCACCCGTCGCACGCTATTGCAAGAATTTTATCGAAATACTCTTCGTGGATGTATGTGACACGCTAACAGAATCAGCGTATGTCAACAATCTCGAACAGCATACAGTGGAAACGTACATCAAAGCCTGGATCTTATCAGTGCTACCTAATATACACACTCAGTTGTCGGTTTGGACTAATACGTACTGGATTGTGAGCTAAAAACTATTTTACTAACGCATCTAAGAGACACTTTAGAAAAACTTATGAACAAAAATATGTGTCATTCCTGTAAAAGTGTAAGATGTCTATGAAACCTTTAATATTTAATAAATATATGTTTTGTAATATCGTGTGTTTATTCACACAAAACCTTTCTGTCTCCCCTACATGTAGATATGAGCTTCGACTCTTCGAGCCATCAAACTGTCACCAAATATGAACAGGGTCAATGACCTTTTGTACTAGATCACAGTTTCAAGGTCACGATCTATTCCTGTCTCGAGTCGTTTTGAAAAGCCGTTAACCTGGGGACAATCATAAGCGAAAACCCATTGCCACATAGGAGGGGCATATTGCGACATCATTTAAGGTCTTGCTCTATTCCTGTCTGAACTTGTATTGTCAAGCCGCCAAACTGGTGCCAGATATGAGTCATCAAGATTGCGACAGTGCGATGGCGTCATCGGGAAAACCCATTTACCGTGGAGGGTTGCCAGGGTCAATGACCTAGTTCACGGTTTCAAGGTCACGATCAATTTTTGTTTCAACTCGTGTTGTCGAGCCGCCAAACTGGCGCCAGGTATGAGTCATCAGAGAGCGAAGGACGTGGTCACTCACGTGACCTAATTCAGACAATCAGAGTGCTTCTCCCATACGCCCCACCATCTATTTGCCACAGTAAACCAAGTCAGCAAGACGATATCAGAATGGAATGACCAAAAGGAACCTAAGCAGTATCGTGGTAGTTTTTACCACTTTAACAACATGCATTTCTATTAGAATGTTGCATCTTCCTATAATGATTAAAATTCTTGAAAAAGTAGATATATAGCTAAAACCTTTATATTGATAACCCAACACGCCGTGACCCCCAGGTTAAAAACAGCTGCTCTATTATAACACACTTGGAAGCAATATTTAACTAGTAAGCTCGCTGAGATGTAGCTCTCATTCATTACTTTATCAAAGAATCAACAATTTGGCAATGTTTATTAAAAAAAAATTCAACTCTAAAATAAAGCAATAAAAATTGAATTGATCGATATTCCTTCAGTATTTTGATACCTCTCTACCAATGTCCTGCTTCATAACCTCATGGAAGTTTCCCTAAAATGTTAATAGTGGTACATGAATAAACTATTCAAAATGTATTATAATTTAGCATGTGAGGGTGAAAGGACTTCCCCTAAGATTTTATGAAATAACTGATGTCAAATTCGAAATCATCATTCTGAACTTTAAACAACATGGTCATACGAAATTTCAATCAAATCGAACACAAAATAACGAATTAAAAATGTACCCTACATTTGAAAAGGTTAAATTAAAAAACTTATTTTGTTAAATGTAGCCTACTTAATAAAATGAAAAATCATAAGAGTTGTAACAATGTAACATAGCCCTAAGCTACTCCTCTTCCTTTAATGTTTCTTTGAGCCTATTTAAATTGCTTCCATGAAAGCCTATTTTAATCAACAATGAGATATAAAAAAGATACATCAGTTCAATTCAAACTAGTATGGATAGTTGCTAGAAAAGTTAGTGTGTATTTCAGAAGTCAAACACTAACACTAACCTCACTGTCCTCATTTCATCTTAGTCAGAATTTTAAATAAGAAAACAATAAAATGTTGCGTAGCATTCACTGCATTTATGCCTTTATAATGTAATGAATACCTTGTTAAGGAATTGGCTGTACAACATATATTATAATTTGAATAAAAAACATCTTCAGTCTAACAGCCACGAAAGTCACAACTAAAAACACTAAACGATAAACAAAACATTGTCTGACAATGCTACCACTTCAAGCATTGCTGGCTGAGTGAAACGGCGCTACTAGACTAGTTGATTAATTAAGCTTTCTAGAATCTACTACAGAAGGAATATCCTTTCAATGTTTGATGATTTTTGAAGTTGGGATTTTTGGTAGATTAGGGAAAAACAGTTTGGAAATTTTAAATTTGTGTGTACAATAATTTGGAGCGATTTTTTTTTCCTTCTGAATTTTGTTATGCCTGACGAACTAATAATTGCCTATGGGGCTCAAAACTATTCTCTAAAAATGTTGAGCCAAAACTAAAATGTATTGAGGTTGCGCATCTTATTTAAAGTTTCAACCATACTAAAAAATCGAAAAAAGGACCCCACTGCCCTAAATGAGCTTCATTACACGCTTTGTGTTGAATTGAGTCTGAATATAGTGATAGTGAACTATGAAGAACACTAATAGGTAAGAATGTGATATAGGATGACGGAAACGGTGGGTTTATGGTGGGGGGTGTGGAGGTTGGGGGCAGAACATAGGCTAAGCGCACGCGTGTCGCGCGTCACGCAGGCGCATGACGTTGAGTGACGTGTTGGCGTTGGCTGGCAGTATTGTCGCAACTAACTGTCGCTGCAGTTCTAGTGTTCATTTGTTATATATTTTCTTGTGCTAATGTTTTTGACTTTGTTTTTCTTGTTCACTCTGTCTGTGTGTTGAAATGGAATCTAAACTAACGTCAACTCGAAGTGAAAAATTCTGTTCTATTCTTGGAGACTTTATTAAATTCAAATAAACTTTGCTCCCAACTCGTGCAGATGTAATGACTAATGAAACATTACTTCTGGGTGTGGAAAGATTTAAAGTAGAAAGCAAATAATAAGAAACCTGCCGTCAAAGACATTAGTGACATCGTATCTCATGACTTGAAAGCTATTTGGCAGAAAGCCTCGATACCCATTGTAAGTGATCAAGAAATATTGTCCACCTGATTAAAAATATCCTTGAAAATTACACAAATATTAAGAAGACTCATGTATCTAGGAAAGGGGTTGAGAAAGTAAGACATAATTTTCTAGAGCACGCCAAATGTACTTTTTTGATGTTGCCTTCTGTAAATGTACTGACTTTTTTCAATTCAAATGCTCTGTTAAAATTCCAATTATGGAGCGGGATTTCTTGGCATATCACAGACAAGAGTGTAAAATGGCAATGGGTGGTGTTGACTTACAAACAACAAAGAAAATGAAACGTCGACTAGATAGGACATTTAAAACCGAGGTGAAAAGAAAAATGAATAAACCGCTCCTACTTTAAGATCTTCATCTGGTTTTGACATAGCATTAGGTTGTGATGTGACTGAAACAAGTGATTGCGATACTGACGAGGAGGAAGAAGAGGCCCATCCTTATATTGACAGACGGTATGAGGTGGATAACAGCATTCATTGACCATTAACTTTATGCTCAAGTCAAATGCGTCTTTACTTACCAAGTTGGTTGCTGATTGTGATATAACGGGTGTATCAGAGCGTTCCGCTGCCATTATTGCTACATCTGTTCTTCAAGATGCGCCTTGTATCACCAAAAGATAAAGATAATAATTGATGGAAGCAAAATAAGAAGAGAACGTAAGAAGGTACGGTGAGAGCTCCAGTCGAAAGCAAGAGAGTCAGAAGTAGAACTGCAAGGTTTATATTTGGATGGAAGGAAAGATAAAACCATTGTGTCATACAGAAAATAGAAAAAGTTACACCGCATAACAAAAACAGAATAACATATTGTCCTAGTGGCTGAGCCTGACTCCACTTTATTTGGGAAACACCACGCCAGCTCCTGGTACAAGTACCAGTATTTCTCAAAGCATTATTAAGTTTTTGACAGAGTGTGGTACAAGAAGGTTTAATATTCACAAACTTATAGCAATTGGGTGTGATAGTACTAACTTAAACACAGGGTACAAACATTTTAGGTCACAAATTACATTGGTTTGTGTACCTCCTTCACAACAAAGTGTTGCCCCTTCGTCATTTGTTTCAAGCTGTTTATGGGAAGACGTCTGGGCCCAATCAATTTTCAGTACACATTGGAAAAGCCCTACAAATGTGTGAGCAGCTTTCAGTGGTTACATATGTTCCTATAACAGCGTTGTTGCCAGAAGTTTATTTCGATCAGCTGAGTATTGATCAAAAGTGCCTTTTTGAAATTTGTCTGGCCATGTCATACGGTGATTTTTCCTCTTGTCTGGCAAATCGAGCTTCAGGTAAAATCGCTCACTCAAGGTGGTTAACAACAGTCAATAGAATTTTACATTTATATGTAGCCACCAGCGAAAGTAATGAGCCTTTGAATCTTTTAGCTGAGTTCGTCATGAGAGTTTACGCCCCTTCTTGGTTCAAAATTTAAAAAACTCCCAAAATCCACTCATGGTGCCCAACATCTACAGGAAGTTATTACAAAGAGCTCCTTATTACCAGACAAATACAAAAGAGTTGTCTTTGATGCTATCCAGAGAAATGCCTACTTAGTACACTCGGAAAACGTAATACTAGCCATGTGGCAGGATGAAAGGCAACATATTCTTGAACTCGGACTGTGACGGATAATCAAGACTAGAGGCATCGTAGGGAGCACACATTCCCGAATTAAATTTTTCTTCACAGGAATATTTTAGCTTAATTAATTGGGATGACGTTCATGAGCCGGCAGCCACTCTACTGCTTTCCGAATCAAACTTGCATGAAATCATCAAAACTGGCTTTAAATGAATACCGCCAAGTTTTTGGTCATGCATAGGCTGTTTAAAGACATATTGAAATAGTGACTGATGCTTGAGCAACTGTGTGTGGCCAGGGAACCAGAGATGGTTTTATTAGAACCCAGATTCAGTCCAGGAAGGAACTTCCGAGAATCGATTCTAAACAACAGTTCTTTAAGTGAATTGCGCAACCTCAAGACGACTTCTGAGAAATTCATCTAAACAGTTCTTCAAGTGAATTGCGCAACCTCAAGACGACTTCTGAGAAATCCATCTAAACAGTTCTTCAAGTGAATAGCGCAACCTCAAGACGACTTATGAGAAATCCAAGATTTGTTTATATTGTTTGTTATGTTCATTTACAACTATTATTATATCAGGATAAATAATATAGAAACATTATTGTATTTTCAGTCCAGCCTAATGTACAAGTCTGTGGTTAAGGACCTTCATAGTAGAAAGTACTGGGGTACAGAATAATCCTAGAATTTCTAACTCAAGATCCTGAATCTTACAAAATTCCCAACTTTCAAGCTTTTAACCCACATTGTGGGGNGGGGGGGGGGGGGGGGGGGGGGCGAGCGGGTTATGATGCATTCAAAGCTAGAGTTGTGTGACCGACCATCCCTGTCTCACAGCCCCAGAGTGGCGGTGAGCACATGTTATCGTAATTTTACTAGTAGGTGCGCTTGTTGACTCGCGTTGATGTGATTATGGTTTTAAACTTAGATCTACTAATTCATATTAAAACAATCTGTCTACACTTTAACTTTGAGTACAGTGACGTCATTAAAAAAGTAGTACATAAAATAGATGATAAAAGAATACCGAGTGAGCCCTGTTTTAACATGAGTGCAAAACTTTGGGTTCAAAAACAAAAATTTACATTTTACAACAAAATAGTTATCTTGGGGTAAAACAAAATAATAATACATAAAATTGAACATGAGATTCTCTCAGGATCTCTGGGTCACGTTGGGAAAAAATATTCCTTTACTGTACCTACAGTAGTCCCATGGCTTCTTTGGTGCTGACAGCTAAAAGCTTTGAAAAGTTACCAGATCAAATTATGTATGTCTACGCCGAACCATATGATCTGCAAAAACATGTGTTTAGCAGCTGTCAATTCTGACTGTCAAAATTTAGGTAGTATATACTTAAATGTTGACTGTCAGAAGTCAGCTGTGAGCTGTCAGTCAGCACCAAAGAAGCCATTGGGTTACTATAGTCAACAATGGACTCACCTGGCGTACAACAATACCAACCTCCAAGGTCAGCATCCCTGGGAACTGCTTGTAGGTGTGACATAGCTAAATATGTGTGTTTTTGATAGCTATAATAACAAGGTGGATAATAGTGAATGATGGTGATAATTATATAAATAAAATACTAAATAATGGATTTGACTTTGAAAAAAATAACTAAGTCTAGTTTTTACTGTAATAAATAATTGTCAATATACAATTTTACCCTTCCTAACAAACGTCTGCTAAATTATAAATTTAAAATATAATTCATAATAAAAACAACAGTTCAGTAATTTGATGTATTAATAAAAAAAAAAATCTTAAGTCCAGTCTTTGTGTATAATTAATGAAATAATAATAATATTAAAATTTCTTGAGACATTTAATTAATAGATGTCCTTTATGAGATTAATAGCTAAAATAAAGGTATAAAGGTGCATTTAGACTTATGCCTTATTTCATGCAACATTTTATGCGCAGAGGCATGCCACCTCTAGGTGTGTCTTACAACATGCCTCTTGCGTCTTGCTTCATGTAACCCGACCTATTTTCACTTTTACCTCGTTTTCCATGAGTCAGTGTACTTAGAAATGTCGTCGTGGGAAGTAATTTCTGTTGGTGTCACTGTAGCTAACGTCGTTTTACGGCTCTGAAAGAAACAGAAGCGTATTGAGTTCTGGATGAGTCAGTTTCTAGAATCACGTTCCTTAAATGCAGAAATATTATCAGAAGTGCGTGAATTAGATATGGGTTGACTCTTCAAGAACTTCACAAGAATGTCCCCAAGTGATTTTGATATTTTGATGACTATGTTTGAACCACGCATTTCAAAACAAGATACTATATTTAGGGATGCCCTACCAGCAAGTACACGATTAGTGGTCACTCTTCAATTTTTTCAATAGGAGACAGCTATCAAAGTTTGATGTACTAGTTAAAAATATCGGTATCAACAAAAATTGTCATTGAAAATACAACTATAAACAATACACAGCTATAAAAACCAACGACACCAACTTCAAACGTTCTCAGGGAACTGTGAGACAAGTGTGTTTCACAGGTGCATGTCTCAACGTGCATCTCCTGTGCGCCTAGCTGCACGCGACATGTTACATGAAAAGAGGCATAGTATAAACTTCCCTTAATAGAACATAAAACATTGCAGTCGTGTCGAAGGAATGACTTTGGCCAAATTATTCTTTCCAGAGTCACTGTTAAAAGAATGTTAGCTTGAGGGAAATAAATTATAAATATTACCTTAGAAGAAAACAACACGATTGATTGTAGAGGAAACGGCTTATAAGAATATAGCGTCTGCTTAGTGAGGTCGAAGCATTGTAGAGATTAAAACTTAAAAACAAAAATTGTTGATATCACCTCAAAAGATGTTCTGAGAGGTCGTCGTTGAAACTGTGAGTTGGTCCAAAGCTCACAAAGTCCAAGAATCGTCATTGCAGAGGTCTTTCAATGGTATAAAGTAGTCGCGTCTCTGGTAGTAATTTTAATGAACACTTGAAAGATTATTTTAAGAATTAACTTAAAATTTCAACTTTTTCTGCGCTGACACTAATGTGTGTCATCTTATCTTTATCTACAAGACGCCAGTCCCACTTCTTTCTTCAAATTCCTACCTCTTGGAATTTCTTGTCAAGGCCCCAAAAATCTCGCAGATTTAAGTTCTTGTTGAAATAAGACAGAACAATGAACAATTAATCACTCGCCAAAGACTTATGTGAAACTTATTCTGATATGTTAATCCTAGATCCTGTGTCCAACTCAGTTTAAGGACATCCTATATCCTGTCATCATTGTTTTATTCTATGTTGTTGTTGGCCAAAATATTCACCGTTGCTATATTTAAAATGTATCAATACAATAATAAACTAGTTCTTGTGATATAATTATTATTCTTTGAATTTCTACCGTTCTAAATTTTAAATATTTATCTGTAAATATAGGAAATTAAAATAGAAATAGGGAATATCTGGGCGGACATAATTAATAACTAAGAAACTTGATAAAATTTGATCTTTAACTGAATCGATGCAGAATCTGATATCTGACAGTTTGACATTATGATCATTGATTGTAAACAAACTCAATTTCAGATTATTTTTTTTTCCTCGTGGGCCTTTTAAAATTAAAATGAATTCGATTGAAAGATGTATCTATGTCGTCACATCCCCGCCTTCCCCCTCTGCATCAGTCCATTTCTCTCTCCCTCGTATCGCGTCGGCCATTACGATTATCGTAGAAGACATTAAAAATAAAATTACACCTAATCAGTATTGTTTTAAAATGTGGACAGAATATTTGAGCAAAAACCTAGTAAGTAAGTATATTTCTTGTTCTGATAAAATTGTTGTTATTATTATCTGGTGTTTCCTTCGACGGAAAGCAATGTCCGTTGAAAACAATAGGTTTGAAAATAATTAGATTAAATGGAGTATGGCATCTGGCCGCATGGCGTGCTAGTCACGTCAAAATAAATAAACACTTTATAGAGTCAATTAAAACTATATATATATATCGACAGAATTATAATTCTTGCAGCTTTCTGTAATTTTATTTTCCAATTTTTTTAAAGAATAACTTTTTCTTGTAGTCAACTCAAAATTGGTTAATTTTGTTAAATCAAATTTGGGTTAAGCCTAGTTCAAAAATAGTGTATAATTTGTTCTTCTTCTCCGTCGATTTCAATTATGCCACACTCACTTCCGCTCGAAAGAGGGAACGGAAAAGTCTGTTATTTTTATTGTTAGGGTTACAGCTTCTCCAGCAACGCGAATAGCGACGCGATCACTGAACACAATTTTCTTAAAGCACAAGTCATATTTCAAAATATTTTCAATATCATTATCTTTCCCACTGTCATCAATCTAAAAACAATGCTAATTATGTTATTAAAATTTAATAAATAATTACCTACTTAATGTATAAATCACAATTTAATTAATCAAAAGTTATATATATATATATATATGAAAACTATTTATTTTCAGTGATTATACTGATTACCGTGTCATTGATTTGATTTTCATAACTGTTGTAAAGTTGGCTAGAGTCGCTTCACTGTTTTATTGTCAATATCAAAAATAATGCTCGTGAAGATTGAAGACTTGTGGTAGCTTAATCTATGGTGAATATAACGTGTTAAATTGATCTGTGGTAGACACTAGACACTAGCAGTAGACACTACTCTCAGTCTCACAATACACTAACCGGTTCAAGAGAGTGTCAAGTTAAACATGTGACAATACCTATTAATTAAATCTTTAATATTTTTAAATGTAATTATTGAAATATTAGATTTTTACTTTGATATAATGATCTTCAAGGAATTTTATTCGATCTTTATTATTATTGGTGAGTGAATAATTTAGAGAAAACATGGCAAATGCACTCACTATATTACATTATTTCAATTAGAAATAATAGAATGTCCATAGCATAATAATCATCAAACAAAAAAAATGATAAAAATTATACCCTAATACCACAATATTCGATCGATTATTTTGTTAACAAAATAAATTAATAATAGTCTAGAGGGTACATACTTTAATTTATTTTAGACCTCTGTAACATTATTATGTCTCCTACATTCTGTCGTAGACTTACCTACCTCCTGCCCCCCCTTACCCAGAGAAGACTAGAGCCCTTTTGGTACAACTTGGAGTATCTAGTTTTAGAGATGCTTGTGGGAGAATTGTAGAGGATATTCTTGTGTCTGCTGACGGGACAATTTTTTTTTACCCTTTAATGATGTATCCTCTGCCATCAACTTAACCCTTTGTTGCCCGGGCATTGCTGCTCACTTCCTTTGGGGGGTTCACTCGAACCTCTTTGGTGGTGATCACTATCCCATTCTGCTCTCTTTGATCCAAGATCCCCCCACACTGCCACTTTGTAGAGCTCGGGTGCCTCACTGCATTCTAAACATGCTGATTGGGATGAATTTGGTGAGCTCGTATTGGAGAGGCACTTTCTACCTGGTGTCAGTGTTAGGACAGAACACTTAACCTCGACTGTCATTTGGATGACGAAGGCTTCCATCCTTAAAAATCTTTCCCTAATCTGCGCCATTGCCTTGTTCCATGGTGTAATGAGTGTTGGCTGGCAATTCATGACCACCAATTCTCTTGTGTATTTTCCATCAAAGTCCAACTCTAGAGAATTTAAAGACATTCCAGATTTTAGGTGCTTGAGCTCGCCATGTAACATGAGACATTTGATTCTACTCATATTACTATTTGCACACCTACTAAGGTTTGGGACAATATCTGGAAAATTTGTAGCAGATACAATTGTTCCACTTTTATACCGGCAATTATGTCAAACGATTCACTTGTTTCTTCCCTGGTAGAGTTCAATTCATTGGGTTTCATGTTTGCCGATATCTCCAGCAGAGCGACTGACGCTAACGAGTTTGCAGTACACGAGCGGGACATGGACCATCCAGGGTGTCTACCATCAGGGAAAATTAGGGAAAACGGGAATTAGCCGTGAATTTTAAGTGATCGGGAAAAAATGGGAATAAGTCGGGAATTTGGTAAATTAATTTAAAAATCTGGCAAAATGTTGTCTTACTCAAAATATGAAATAATAATAATCATTAAATCAGTAAATTATAATGTGATTCACACTGTCATTTTTTTGTTTGTAGCTGTGTAATATATTTTTAATTCCTAATAAAGAATATTAGTACAAATTAAAAATAAACCTGTTTATTTAAATTTTAAAACTTATTATTCATAAAAAAAGATTAATAGAAAAATGAGGGAGAAAAGGGGGGGGGGGGATGGAGTTAGAGGAATCTGACATACATTCTAGTCGGGAATTTTAGGAAATTACCACGGGAAATCAAGGAAAAGGTCGGGGATTTCATTGGTCAAATTGAGTAGACACCCTGACCATCAGACTATTGACTTTGGCCAGAGTAGGGGATAGGACTATAGCTTCCCCTCACCTTTGATGAACTGACCTATAGATGACCTGTCCCAGGCGGGCAGCACAGCTCCTGGCCCTGACGACTTCCACTATGAAATGTTGCACCGGCTGTCCCCTGCTGGACAGGAGTACCTTCTAGACCACTACAATAGTGCTTGGGAACCTCATAAGTTCCTATCACTATGGAAGCAGGCGACCATTATATCTATAAATAGAAGTGGCCAGGATAAATTGGACCTAACTATCTACAGACACATAGGCTTTTAACTAGTTTTATAATAAAATTCTTTGAAATAATTGTTAGTAAATGCTTTATTTGGTTTTTAGAAACCCACAATTGGCTATATAATATTCAATGTTGTTTTACCATAGTGGACCCTCTTGTCAGTACTACTGAGATGGCTGTTAGTGTCTTTCGCCTTCCTCCACTAACAGCGTCTTATAGCTATCATCAATTCGGAGAAGGAGTACCACACCACCTGGTGGTACGGACTATTGAGAACTCTCTTTAATCGGGACTTTCATGGAAACCTCTCTGTTTTTATTGCTAATTTTTTGTCAGATACCTTTCCGGTTAAGGTTAAATAATACCTCCATGCAAATATGGATACACTCTCAAAATACAACCTCCCTAATCGCTAAAACCATTAGAGTAATTAGTACATAAGCGTACAACCTGAGTGGGTAGTAAGACGGGGTGCTAAAAAAATCATTGCATGCCAAGGCATGTTACTTGACTGTCATATGTTCCATCCCCCCAACCATGTCCTGAATAAAACCAAATGGCATACAAGGTCGGTTGGGATCCATATGTTATTGGTTTTTGACTCGCATAGGCTAGTCCTTTCAAAGGCTATCCCCACCTCTCCAGGTCAAGTTGCTCCCTGAAAGATACGCCCACCTCAATGCCATCCCAATCTTTCCAAGTTCCCAAAAGCAACACTGCATATAATATATGAGGGCTTTTAGTGAACCTCCCTACTCAATTTAAAATTGTTATTCACCTCTACACAGACATCTCTAATTCATTACCCGAGAATGCAAGTGTTCTATGTCCAATTTTCCACTTTTGTGTAAAAGAGCATTTATATTCCGTTCACGATAGGTTTTTACCTGGATGATAGTTCGAAAATCATATGTTTAGCTTTTGGGTTGCCAACACTTGTAAAAGATCACAGTTTTGTTATAAATGTAAAGATCTTTAATTACCTGTTATATATAACATTTAAAATAATGTAAACTTAAGTTTTCTCATACTATTTAATTTTTTTAAATAATTTCTTTTCATCCAACTCGAAATAATATTTTAAACATAATTAAAAGTACTTATTTTTCATTTTGGAACATTACTGATTTTGTGTAATATAGTGCACACATCAATATATTTTAATACAGGCATCGTATTTACTTGGAAAAGAGAAAATTGTTGTCATTTTTTTACATACAATAAATGATTTTGTGATTATTTTATCGTATTTTGAAATATTTAACTGAATAAAATATTTTCATCAACTGCGTGTCTGCATCATTGTAAAAAACTTGTTTACCGTTATGTTCAATCATATGGTTTAGATTCGTTAGTCACCATTTTAAAGATATGTCCGTTAGAAGTTTTTGTGAAAGTGGTGTTAATACTTTTTTTTAAGGGGACTAAAACAATAAATAAACTTTGTGTCCGACCTCAAATAAATATATAAATAATATTGGCCTAAATAACTGTGTTTAACTATCACATTAATATACTACCATCTGTTTTCATTACAGTCATCCAGAGTGATAGATGTCAGCTGTTGGCGTAGTGATATATTAGGGATTACTTCTCGTAACATTTCGAGCTGTCATCCAGGTAAACTTAGCTCGTGAATGCCTTATAAGTTTGACTATGTATATAAAACTAATGTTACTAGATGTCAACTTGAGTTTGTATTCTCTTTAAAGTAATTATATAGTAGTCTCAATTTCACTGCAGGTGAACCATGTGCATTCTAAATATACGTAGACACCAAATATTTCACATATAACATTTTTGTAGATAGAAGAACCCTTGCATTCTCAGGTGACGAATTCTGGTGCCTTCCTGGAATATGCTTTTGGTGAACTTTTCCACTTGCTTTCAAAGTTTAGTTGCATCCACGGGTCATCCAAAGTCAAATAAACCAAGCTCACAACTTCACCTGCACCAAACTTAACCAAGTTCACAACTTCACCTTCACCAAATTCAACCAAGCTCACAACTTCACCTTCACCAAATTCAACCAAGCTCACAACTTCATCTTTACCAAATAACCAAGTTCACAACTTCACCTTCACCAAATTTAACCAAGCTCACAACTTCATCTTCACCAAACTTAACCAAGCTCACAACTTCACCTTCACCAAATTCAACCAAGCTCACAACTTCATCTTTACCAAATAACCAAGTTCACAACTTCACCTTCACCAAACTTAACCAAGCTCACAACTTCATCTTCACCAAATAACCAAGTTCATAACTTCACCTTCACCAAATTTAACCAAGCTCACAACTTCACCTTCACCAAACTTAACCAAGCTCACAACTTCACCTTCACCAAACATAACCAAGCTCACAACTTCATCTTTACCAAATAACCAAGTTCACAACTTCACCTTCACCAAATTTAACCAAGCTCACAACTTCATCTTCACCAAACTTAACCAAGCTCACAACTTCACCTTCACCAAATTCAACCAAGCTCACAACTTCATCTTTACCAAATAACCAAGTTCACAACTTCACCTTCACCAAACTTAACCAAGCTCACAACTTCATCTTCACCAAATAACCAAGTTCATAACTTCACCTTCACCAAATTTAACCAAGCTCACAACTTCACCTTCACCAAACTTAACCAAGCTCACAACTTCACCTTCACCAAACTTAACCAAGCTCACAACTTCATCTTTACCAAATAACCAAGTTCACAACTTCACCTTCACCAAATTTAACCAAGCTCACAACTTCATCTTCACCAAACTTAACCAAGCTCACAACTTCACCTTCACCAAATTCAACCAAGCTCACAACTTCATCTTTACCAAATAACCAAGTTCACAACTTCAACTTCACCAAACTTAACCAAGTTCACAACTTCACCTTCACCAAACTTAACCAAGCTCACAACTTCACCTTCACCAAATTCAACCAAGCTCACAACTTCATCTTTACCAAATAACCAAGTTCACAACTTCACCTTCACCAAACTTAACCAAGCTCACAACTTCATCTTCACCAAATAACCAAGTTCACAACTTCACCTTCACCAAATTTAACCAAGCTCACAACTTCACCTTCACCAAACTTAACCAAGCTCACAACTTCACCTTCACCAAATTTAACCAAGCTCACAACTTCATCTTCACCAAACTTAACCAAGCTCACAACTTCACCTTCACCAAACATAACCAAGCTCACAACTTCACTGTCAATGAACCCTTTACCTTATCTATTAAACCCTTAATAATAAAAGGGCAAGGATTTTTACTTAACATAGAGAGCAGGTTTAATAAAAGCAAGTTTAATGTTTACTAAGTTTCAGAATACAAAACATGGCTATTTTCTAGCTATAAGGTTTTTGTGTACTGTGACATCCCAGTATTTTAGAAAGGGGTAGAGTTAAAAACAGGTTATTTTAAAGATAGTTAAGTTGTAGCATAATAACTTGGACCTCGTGTTTCTAGTCCAACAACAGAATAATATTACTTTACAGCATAAATTCTACAAATAGTTTGATGATCACCATTAGATTTACAATTGCCAAAACAGATATGGCACACATTAGCCAATAATACAACGTGGCAGGGAACAAATCCCACAAGGAGATACTAATGCACATTTCTGGAACACTGGAAAAACTCCAGGCTACATATTACAATAGTTGACCTGATAAAGCTAGAAGGGTGCAAAACACTCGAGTTATTGACTTGGTGTTCAACCAGAGTAGTAGAAGAAAACCCCATAGAAGTTCAAGTAATTAAAAAGGCAATGCTAATGGAAACAATAAATGCAGATGAATAAAGCTATTAAGTTCATGTTCAATAGACCTCAACTGCCATTTAAAACAGCCATTAATCCTATTAACTTGCAAAACAAAACATATTTAATTGCACTTGTTGAAGGAGAAGTAACTACATTCTAACAGTATTAGTCATGCTAAACTTAGCTAATAGAATAACCTAGCAAAAGAAAACATAACTAAAATGACATGTTTGCAAACCAAATAGATGTATAATTACATACTGAAACTTATTTGAACCTTGGCGGTGAGACCACCCATACCATAATTATGGTTGGACAGGTTGCAATGTAGAGAGTTACTTCTCTATGTGAGGTCAACAGGGTGTCTACCATCCAGAAAAAAACGAGAATAAGTCAGGAATTTGGTAAAGTAAAAAAAAAAAGGAAAATGTTATGTTACTCAAAATATGAACCATAATAATCACTAAATCAATAACTTACAGTGTGATCCAAACTTTTTTTAATAGCTCTTTAATATATATATAATTTTCAAATTCATAGACTATGTTAACACAAATATGGAGGGTGGGAAGGGTGTGACATACTTTTGAGATGGGAATTTTAGGAAATGATCTGGGGAAATCAGAGGAAAAGTCAGAGATTTAATTGTTCAAGTTGAGTAGACAATGGTGGGTCTAACATCCCATTCTATACAATCATATTTTCATAAAGGGAGGGGCATGGAAGGGAAAGTAATCCTTCCCCTCATGTTGTTATATTGTAGTTCCAAAAGGAGGAGGAAGGTCTCAGTCCCAGAAACAACTTGTAGATCTTCTTTTTTTTGGTCATCGTAGAAAATATATTCAATTAAGTTGGCCTAAAACTTGTGTTGTTATTGGAGGTGGTCGCTAGTTGAAGTGTGGAGCGACACTCGTGCAACACATGGTGGGTCAAAATCAGTTGGATAATGTTTTAATAGAGACTTATTCAGAATCAGAGTAAGAATTAATTCCGTCTTTTTGTGACTGGATAAATGCTTTTAGCCCACCACATCACTAATCTTAACCAAGCTTCACTGTCACCAATCTTAACAAAACTCACAACTTCACCATCACCAATCTTAACTAGCCTCAGAATTCTTATAGTACCTGTCTAAAAAGTGGTTCCTATTTTTTCTGTGCCTTTTTGAGAACAGCTGTCAAAGGGTATCAAAATTGGTCCATGATGAGTTGGTGAATAATGTTGAATGGCTTATAACTTAGACCTTATTTAAGACTTGCCCCCTTCCCCATAAAAAATATTGTAAAGAATCCAGTAAAACAAAGCTTCAAATCATCCATCATGTCAATATAAAAACAAAACATTTTTACTTTTTTTAAAAAAAATACAGTCCTACCATCACTGTATAGCCCCCTCCCTCTTTTTTATCCTCCCTCCTATTTTCATCTCATTCCTCTATAATTTTTTTTTCTCTAGGCGCGGAAGGAATTGTGTATACACCAATCAAACAAATTGTTAAAATCAAATTAATTTTTCAGCTTCCTCCACTTTCATTTACTCCCCTCGTTTCCCCAAATTTTATTTTAATCTTTTTTTTTGTGTGTTCCTCGTCACTTCATCTATTTCTCTTTCCTCATCCCCCCACCTTCACCGACTTTTTTTTTCCAACGACTATATAATATACTATTGACATTTTTATGAGGAATAAATTAAATTTTCAAAATAAAATATAGCCTATGTTATTCGCTGATAATGTAGCTTTATATTGGTGAAAGAATTTTTAAAATCGGTCCAGTAGTTTTTTGAGTTTATCCAGTAGTTTATTGAGTTTATCCATTACAAACAAAAAAACAAATCTTTCCTCTTTATAATATTGGTATAGATAAAGAGCAGGACAAGGTCTCATTTCAAAGCTTTTACATTGCGCTTTAATATAGTATATTTAACATTGTAGGGATACAAGCAATTACATTTTCTATGTTATCACATTTAATTACATCTGGAAAAAAAAAGGTTTATCTGGCCCTTTTAAACAAATTCTGAAAGTTTCAAAATGGGATTTCACTTTTATTGATAACATGTTTGTTTAGCAGTAAACACTTAGCAATTCATTTTACATTCAACTGTAAAATATTTAAAAAATTTTTTTTTTATTATAAGCTTATATATATATAATTTATTATTAATATTTATTCAATAAATATTACTTAAATTAATATTTTATATATATGTTGTTTAAATATATAAAAATTATTATTAAAGTCAAGTGTAGCTTTACTTGTTTTTCCCTTGTAAAGTGGTATTTTCCTCCTGCATACAATGCATGTTCTAACAGGCAGAGAGCAATGATGGAGTTCAGATACTATGCATGATCTAACAGGCAGAGAGCAATGAAGGAGTTTAGATACTATGCATGATCTAACAGGCAGAGAGCAATGAAGGAGTTCAGATACTATGCATGATCTAACAGGCAGAGAGCAATGAAGGAGTTCAGATACTATGCATGTTCTAACAGACAGAGAGCAATGAAGGAGTTCAGATACTATGCATGTTCTAACAGACAGAGAGCAATGAAGGAGTTCAGATACTATGCATGTCCTGTTATCAGCATTCAGAACATCCAGGTGTGAGGTTAATTTCATATGCCAACAAGCACAGAGCCAATAAGTCAAGTGTTCAGCTCTGGGTAGAACAGGGTGTAGACCATTCCTCTATCCTGATTCTTTCTAGAAATGTGTATTTGCATGTGTTTAGATTAGTGATAGAATTGTGAACGTTCTATAGATATCTATAGGTTCAAGTGATTTTTTTAAACATGAAATACAAATTTTAGACTTTGTTTCAATTTAGGGATAGATCTTAAATTTTTTTGTTCATTGCTGGAGAAATAATATAAATGAATGGACCAACATCAAAGACAAAGGTGATTTTTTTTTTGTAAGCCACTAAATAAACCAGGCCAGTTATCACAAGAACAACTTGAGACTGGTGAGTAGGCCTAATAATTTGTTACATGTTCAGTTCATAGATTAAGTATGGCGATAAGGTTTTTGACAGTTGTTGGAAATTATTGTCAAATTCTGTGAATAAAGACCAATCTATGGAACCTCTCTCTGATGGCACCCCAGGAAATGAATGTTTCCATCTTGAAAAAAGAGGAGGCTATAGCTTGTTTTAACTTTAGCCTGATTGCTATGAATAAATTGCTGTTTAAATGATTAGAAGAAAAGAGAAACATACCCAGAAGAAAAGTTCAAAAGAACGAGCAAAGCTTTTAGGTTCTAAGTGCCGTAAACCAGTACAACTTCTTACAATGTTGAAACACTAAACTACTTAACCAGTTGAAAATAAAGTTTATTTCAACTACAGATAAAAATGTGAGCATACAAATCCCATCTACATTACCTAATGACTGGACTGTAAAAAAATTCAAGATGAATTTGGTTTAGCTAATTACACATCTCATAAAACAAAAACCTCCAAAAATAGAAAGGAATCGTGTCATGCTCTGATCCGAAACCTAGAAAAAATTTAAGTCAGAAATTTCTGCCAAAGTACGATCTTTTTTTGTGAAAAGAAAAAAGTGAGCCAAGAAAGACTTTGTGCAAATTAAAGTGGGGGTAAAACATGAGAATATCCAAAAACAATTTATAGGAACTTTTTGTATTTTTTTAAGGAGAAGCACATGGATATTTAAATAGGATTTTCTCTTTTGTGAGCTTAGGCCAAAACACTATGTGTGTACAATGCATCAAAATTTCCAATCAAGTGAGGAATTTGTAATTGATTTTCTTGAATCCCTTCCAAGACCTTAGATACTCTCTTATTGGAAAGCAGCAATCATCCCATACTCGGTCCCTAAAATCCCTAAACTAAAATAAAGTCCCTAAAAGTTTCCTTTTTTTAAACTTAAGGTCCCTAAAATGAGTATATGAAATGTTTATGGATAATTAATGTAAATTTGTATTATTTTTAATATAGATTTTAGGGGCAAGTTGAAGAAATCCTAGCCTGATTTCTTTAAAAATTGGTAGGTTTCAAACTTTCATCTTATGTACGACGTTAAACTACCTTATCAAGACCCTTTCTCTTTGTTATCTTTTTTTTTTGTCCTGGAGTATTTCCTCTTTGGTTGGCCTTTATACCATTTCTTGTGGTAGCTGTACCTTCTTTCCTATAGGTTTCCCTCTTGGTCATGTCTTGTATTTTTTTCCCATTTCCAGACTTGATAGCAGTTCTTTAAAAACCCCTCACAACATTTGTATAAGTGAGGAAGTCCAAAGTGAACTAAAAAAAATGTAAAGAATTGGAAGCCCTTAGCTTCAAGTCAAAGGTTCAGAAACACTTCATTGGATCTGGTAAATACCTCCAGAAGAAAGGAAACATAAAAAGAGACTCTATCCTTCATAATATTACTTTTTTGAATCTGAAAATTCTCAATGCTACCAGCAGTGAAGCAAAACTTGTTAAAATTACAAGGATGATGCCATTTGATGTCCATACAGACCACTTGGTCGATGAATAGAGGATGATACAAGCAGAAACACTCGTAGGAATTGATGACGACCTTGAAACGTTTAGGAAAGAAGTGTTTGAAGTAAAGAATGTAATGGATGCCACAAAATACAAGGGAGTAACAAAAGTAGTTGAAGCCTGTCTTTCATTGCCACATGGTAATTCTGATGTTTAGAGAGGCTTTTCAACATCTGGACATGTGATCACACAGAATATAGCTGCTATGAAAGAAAGAGCTTTGAATGCACAATAGAATGTCGTAGACACCTTGAAGTTTTATGGCAATACACCTGCTTGTGTTCCAATCACAAAAGATCTCACTGCCTATGGAAGAAATTCAAGAAGTATCATCAGTACTTAGAGGAAACCAAGCTGGGAGAAAAGAGACTTAAAGAAGATGAGCAGAGAGAAAGGGCAAAAGAAGAAACCTTAAGAGTATAAAGTGAAGAAAATAAGTCTTTTGATGATATGAAGACAAATTTTGTTAAGAGAAAAGAAGTTCAGAAAAAGAGTGCAGATGACAAACTTCTTGAGCAAACATCATCATATATCACATCTGCGCTGAAAAGAAAAAGCTTTGAAGAACTGCAGGTAGCTCATAGGCTATTGGAGGGACATAAAGTTCTAAAAATTGAAGGAACAAGGCCATATAAGAAACATATAGGCCTATACAAGCAAAGACATTAGAAAAAAAAGCATCTTCTTTAATATCTTCATTTTTTGAGAGATCTGTCAAGAAAGAAAAGTAAAGTAGTAAAAATTCAAAATTGGTCTTTTTACTACTTTACTTTTCTTTCTTTTTAATTTTCTTCTTCTTTCTAATTTAATCAACTGTTAGCCTAAGATGTGACATGTATAATTTTAAGAAATACATATTAAAAATAAATAACAATTAGAGGTGTAAGAGTATTCAGTATATTTATGTATTTAGACTATAAATAAAAACTAGCCATATACCATCCAGGGTCAAATCAAAAAGACTTATTTAAATGTTTAATATGGCTAACACATTAAATCAACTTAAAAGATATACTACTTTTCCAATGGATACAAGAATCTGCCTAGTTTCTTAAACCTGTGTTCACTTGAGGAAGACCTTGGTGTCAAAGCAGAGTGGCATTTCTTCGCAACCTCCTGTGGGAAAAGCTCATGCAATGGGATTGGTGGTACTGTGAAGAGACTAGCTTCAAGGGAAAGTCTTTGCCTGGCCTACATTGAGAAAAAGCCAGCTTTATGAGTGAGATAAATTTAACATCAGTTCCATGCCCTTTGTATACAGCACAAGGCTGTGAAATGATCTTGAAGGACTGGATGCTATGTGCTCAGACTGTTAAAGGCACCGTGAAACTGCACTGCTTCATCTCTGTGAGAAATATTATAAAGTCCTCACTCAGGTTCACCATTATTTTCTCACTAATACATTCCCTGTGCTTTCCAGAGGAGATTCCCATTATTCCACACTTTTTTTAAATAAATATTATAGATTGAATTATTGGGGAGTTAAATTTAGTTTTTCATAAAATAATTGATAATGTAAGTCATTTTATATATATATATAGTTTGTCATCGGAGATATGTTTTATTGTGTTGAGTGAAGACATTTTCAAGGAAAACATTGAAATGAATTTGACAAAATTCTAATAAAATAAAATAGGTTGGTTCTAGTTTCTGTATAGTTAATTCTACATGGATAAGAAAAGAGCAGTGGAAATACTGAAAATACAATATAGTTTATCAAATTTGATATTTATTTTACTAGAGGAAAAATTACTTTGATTATAAATATTTTCACCAATTCTTATTGTTTTGTATGTACCAAGGAGCAACCTAAATCAAAATAAAATAAATAATGAATCAAATAGCCAAAACTATTATTTATGCATTTTAGTGAGGATTACTTCATCTAGATATCATATTCTGTAAATTGAAAAATAACACCTGGACACAGGAATCAAACCCGGGACCTTTGGCATAGTACGCCAATGCTCTAACCACTGAGCTATCCAGGATTCGTCCTGTGCCCATGGTCCATCATAGACTCTGCCTTAAATTATGAGTGAATACTCTGGGCTTGGGACGAATCCTGGATAGCTCAGTGGTAAGAGCAATGGCGTACTAAGCCAAAGGTCCCGGGTTCGATTCCTGTGTCCAGGTGTCATTTTTCCATTCTCAAAATATGATAACATAAATAAGACTAGAATAAACAATCTGCTAAATGGGTTCCTATCCTCCACGGCACAGCACGTCCTCAGGTCCACATCCCTCCAGTTTGGGGGGGGGGGGGNTTGGGTGTGGGTGTCATGAGCTCTTACTGTAAAAATAAAATTCCATCAAGAAACACAAAAGTATGCGTACAATCGATGATACTTACTTCAGTAAGTAGATTTGGACTACATATAGTGGATAAACAAGAGGTCAGGGGATGGTAGAATATAATCTTTACTGTTCATGAAGTACTATCAGGAGGCTATCAAAATCCACACTTCTTAACCACTAGTCCCAGAATAAGTATTAGTGAAGTCAAAGGATATTAAGAAGTTAAAGAACCATAAAATTCCACTCTTATAGAGTAACTCATTTGGTAATTGTCTCATTTTGAGACTTATTTTTAATATTTTAAGTACATATTTATATATTTGTATTGTCCAATTAATGGAGTGTGTATGCACTTGCTGATTTCAGAAGGTTTTTTTTTCCTATTCTACCTTATTTGGGATTCTACTATGTTTTTATTTGTAAAAGGTTCTAATGAGAATTTAGTGTCATTGTTGCTCAAAATGCCAGTAATAGTAGCAATAATAATAATAAGATAACCTTAATAAGCATAAATATAGTTTTAAGATCAATCTAATCATGGTAAAAACTATTACTATTCAACCTCAAATGTGTTTATATGTTGATACTTTCCAATAATATATTATTATATGAGAAGTTTCATCTCTGCTATTTAGCCAATATTATTACATTAATGATTGCAATTCTTGGCTTGTCTCGAGTATGCAGGAGCTTGCTCGACAATCAGGGACATTGTTGTAACTATTCCACAGTGATGTTTCATTAATTACTCTCCACCTCATACTTTCTTCATTCTTAGAATAGATAAATATCCTGTATTATTTTATTAGCAGGCTCTGCTATGTTTGTAAAACAAGTTATATTTTCAGTGCTGATATCTGCAGTTATCTCTTCTCGTGTGTTGGAGCTCAGTGATAGATTTTTGGATATAAGGAAAGATGGACATTGGCTTGTTATGGTAAGTTTATATATCAAATAAGCATATTTAATCAAGGCTAGTCAAATAAACGGCGCAACATTAATTCATCAACTCTGTCAATTCCATAATATAACCTGCTAGTACAATATATTTGAGGAAGATTTAGAAAGACAAGTGGGGAATGAGTGGCAGTTAGTAGTGTGGGTCTTAAAGTAGGGAAAGAAAGAGGATGATTTGGAGGACGTGTTAGGAGACAAAGGATGGAAAGAGAGAAATAAAAGTAGAGTTTCAAACATCTGGTATAAGAAAGATAGAAAAGCCATTGGGAGCAAAGGTCGGTGATAGACTACTTTATCATGGACCAAGAAATGAAAAGGAAGACTGTGACCCTCAGGGTAATACAAAGTACTGTATATCCTTAGATAGTGACCACAGGTGGTAGACATAAAGGGATGGAGATGTAGGAGAAAAGTAGCAAAACAAGAAAGAAGAATAAGGGTACGGAGGTTAAAAAATGAAGAGAAAAGAGAGCTCTACCTAAGAAAGGCAAGAATGAGATACAAAGTATAGAGGTGGAATGTGAAAGGTTCCAGAAAGGTTTGTGGGAGCGGCAGCAGCAGAGGAGGTATGTGGGAAGACAAGTAAGAGGAAGTGGAAGTAAACACCATGGTGAAACAGGGTGAAAGAAGCAGTAGAGGAGAAAAATAAAGCATTCAGAAGGAGTTTTTAGAATAAGAATGAGGAAACAAAGGAGAAATACAGAGAGAAGAAGAGATGAGCTAACTAAGCAAGTGGTACAGGAAGACAGGAAGGATTGGATGCAAAAATGAACAGATATGCTGGAAAGGGATGTGGAAGGAAGGAAGCAAGAAGGTGTTGTATAGCCAGGTAAGAAATGGGAAGAGAGAAAAAACAAAAAGATAGAATGAAGGATGAAGAAAAAACATTGATGAAGACAGAAGAAGAAAAGAAACCATGAATGAGATATTTTGGGAGGATGTTCATCCTGGAAGAAGAAAGGGATGAAAGTGAAACAAAGAAGCAGAAAGGGAGGAAATGGCTCCATATGAAAAGAGGTGTAAGATACATCAAATAGCATGAATCAAGGAAAACCACCGGGGGTGGACGAACTGATTGTTATAATGATCCTAATTTTTATATTTCATATCTTTTCCAAATTTAAATATTTCTTTTAATTTTTAGTATGGTTTTTTTATCTAGCTATTCAGCCACTGTGTTTATTTCATGGTACTAAGTTTTGCTGTTGTCAGTTTCTAAACACTTTCCATCATGTCGTAATCCTCCTTTGTTTGGACGGGGAAGTCCCAGTAAAGTAAAGGGAAGTTCTGACAAAGAAGAACGGCATCACTTGGTGCTGAAAACATATCTCATGTGGACGGAGTTTGATGTTTTCCAAATTTATCCAAGGAATCCCGATATAATGGTGAAATATTTTGTTTAAAAAATAATTACATATTTTCAGAATTAGAAATAAATAATATAAACTAAAAGTTGTTTTCAAGAAATAGTAATTTGTATTCAACTGCCTCTAGAGCATGTATCAGAGGAGCATGGTGTAGTGGACATTACAATGGTTGATTCATTTTTATAAATTCAAGAAATTATACTAAAATCCTTGGGAAATAACAACAAAGGGAAGGACTCCTATAAAAGTAGCCGATCATGTGGCACTGGTGTTCAAGCGCTATAAATTGTCACCCAATCGCGGAACACGACCATTAAATTAAAGTTATGACTCAGATAGAGTGATCTGGAAAAAAACTATAACAAAATATAGAAAAATTATGATTTAATGAATTAGACAGTTTCAAGATTCGTAGATATATTAAGTGACATTATAATTAAAATAAATTTATTAGTGAACAACAAATTGTCAAATATGAAAATTTTAAATATATTAATATAGCATCATTAACAGAACCAAAACATAAGTTGACGACAAGTCTAAAATACAAGATTACACATTAAAAATGTTTTACAAAACAAAGATACAATAAAGTAAGGACAAAACAAAGTTTAAAGTTCAATTATGTTGTAAATAAACTTTTGTAAAATTAGAATTTATAGGTTAACATCTGCCATTTGAAATTTAAATAAAGTGATTATATGTTCTTATTAATATAACCTTCCTAATCCTTAAAACCGTTAACATAATTAGTTCACAAGCTGAACAAGTAGTAACATCCGGTGATAAAAAAAACATGTCATCTGCAATATCTGCTACATACATTGGGAGCCCTATTGTACTATTCTAAATTTGGAACTTTACTATAAGCTATTAACTTAATAAAACCTCCATTTACCCTGAAAGATAAAAATTAAACCTACCTTGGTTGATTTCACCATGAATAAAATAAGAGAGGGCCATTTTGTGATCAATAAAGGTAAATCAAGGATAAATCTGGGGTAAATAATAGATCACCTTTAATATAAAACAATCAAAATGTTTCTATTTTATTTACAAAAGATGTTTTATAATGAGTAAGCCCTTAATCATCATCAGTTCTACGCGCCATGGTGTGGCCATTGCAAGCGCCTCGAACCTGTGTGGGCCCATGTGGCCCAAAATCTGCACAATACCAATATTCGAGTGGGACGAGTGGACTGCACCAGATTCACAAGCCTTGCGACAGAGTTCAGCGTGTCCGGATTTCCAACCATCATGTTGTGAGTATTCTCTGTCTCTGTTTTGCGACAACACTCCCCATCACCAGTCCCCATCAACTCATTAACTCCTCTGTAGTCTATAACTCCTCTATACTTGACAAGATATATAGACCTCCCTGCCACCAGCAATCCAGTCTATAACTCCTCTGTAGTCTATAACTCCGGTGTACCTAACAAGATACATAGACCTCCCAGTCATCAGCAATACAGTCTATAACTCCTCTGTAGTTTATAACTCTGGTATACATGACAAGATATATAGACCTCCCTGTCACCAGCAATCCAGTCTATAACTCCTCTGTAGTCTATAACTCTGGTGTACCTGACAAGATACATAGACCTCCCTGTCACCAGCAATACAGTCTATAACTCCGGTGTATCTGACAAGATACATACACCTCCCTGCCACCAGCAATCCAGTCTATAACTCCGGTGTATCTGAAAAGATACATAGACCTCCCTGCCACCAGCAATCCAGTCTATAACTCCGGTGTATCTGACAAGATACATATACCTCCCTGCCACCAGCAACCCAGTCTATAACTCTGGTGTATCTGACAAGATACATAGACCTCCCTGCCACCAGCAATCCTAGTCTATAACTCCGATCTACCTGACAAGATACATAGACCTCCTTGTCACCAGCAATACAGTCTATAACTCCTCTGTAGTCTATAACTCCGGTGTATCTGACAAGATACATAGACCTCCCTGCCACCAGCAATCCAGTCTATAACTCCGATGTATCTGACAAGATACATATACCTCCCTGCCACCAGCAACCCAGTCTATAACTCTGGTGTATCTGAAAAGATACATAGACCTCCCAGTCATCAGCAATCCTAGTCTATAACTCCTCTGTAGTCTATAACTCTGGTGTACCTGACAAGATACATAGACCTCCCAGTCATCAGCAATCCAGTCTATAACTCTGGTGTACCTGACAAGATAGATAGACCTCCCTGCCACCAGCAACACAGTCTATAACTCCTCTGTAGTCTATAACTCTGGTGTACCTGACAAGATACATAGACCTCCTTGTCACCAGCAATTCAGTCTATAACTCTGGTGTACCTGACAAGATACATAGACCTCCTTGTCACCAGCAATACAGTCTATAACTCCTCTGTAGTCTATAACTCCGGTGTACCTGACAAGATACATAGACCTCTCCAGTCATCAGCAATCCAGTCTATAACTCCGGTGTACCTGACAAGATACATAGACCTCCCTGCCACCAGCAATCCAGTCTATAACTCCTCTATAGTTTATAACTCTGGTGTACCTGACAAGATACATAGACCTCCCTGCCACCAGCAATCCAGTCTATAACTCCTCTGTAGTCTATAACTCCGGTGTACCTGAGAAGATACATAGACCTCCTTGTCACCAGCAATACAGTCTATAACTCCTCTGTAGTCTATAACTCTGGTGTACCTGACAAGATACATAGATACATAGACCTCCCTGCCACCAGCAATCCAGTCTATAACTCCTCTGTAGTCTATAACTCTGGTGTACCTGACAAGATACATAGACCTCCCTGCCACCAGCAACCCAGTCTATAACTCCGGTGTACCTGACAAGATACATAGACCTCCTTGTCACCCGCAATCCAGTCTATAACTCCGGTGTACCTGACAAGATACATAGACCTCCCTGCCACCAGCAATCCAGTCTATAACTCCGGTGTACCTGACAAGATACATAGACCTCCCTGCCACCAGCAATCCACTCTATAACTCCGGTGTACCTGACAAGATACATAGACCTCACTGCCACCAGCAATCCAGTCTATAACTCCGGTGTACCTGACAAGATACATATACCTCCTTGTCACCAGCAATCCAGTCTATAACTCCTCTGTAGTCTATAACTCTGGTGTACCTGACAAGATACATAGACCTCCCTGTCACCAGCAATCCAGTCTATAACTCCTCTGTAGTCTATAACTCTGGTGTACCTGACAAGATACATAGACCTCCTTGTCACCAGCAATCCAGTCTATAACTCCTCTGTAGTCTATAACTCCGGTGTACCTGACAAGATACATAGACCTCCTTGTCACCAGCAATCCAGTCTATAACTCCTCTGTAGTCTATAACTCCGGTGTACCTGACAAGATACATAAACCTCCCTTCTCACCAGCCATCCAGTCTATATCTCCGGTGTACCTGACAAGATACATAGACCTCCCTGCCACCAGCAATCCAGTCTATAACTCCGGTGTACCTGACAAGATAAATAGACCTCCCAGCCACCAGCAACCCAGTCTATAACTCCGGTGTACCTGACAAGATACATAGACCTCCCTGCCACCAGCAATCCAGTCTATAACTCCTCTGTAGTCTATAACTCCAGTGTACCTGACAAGATACATAGGCCTCCATGCCACCAACAATCCAGTTTTAACTCCTCTGTAGTCTATAACTCCGGTGTACCTGACAAGATAGATAGACCTCCTTGTCACCAGCAATCCAGTCTATAACTCCTCTGTAGTCTATAACTCCGGTGTACCTGACAAGATACATAGACCTCCCTGCCACCAGCAATCTAGTCTATAACTCCTCTGTAGTCTATAACTCTGGTGTACCTGACAAGATACATATACCTCCTTGTCACCAGCAATCCAGTCTTTAACTCCTCTGCAGTCTATAACTCCGGTGTACCTGACAAGATACTTAGACCTCCCTGCCACCAGCAATCCAGTCTATAACTCCGGTGTACCTGACAAGATACATAGACCTCCCTTCCACCAGCAATCCAGTCTTTAACTCCTCTGTAGTCTATAACTCCGGTGGTCGTAACAAGTTATATAGACCTCCCTGCCACCAGCAATCCAGTCTATAACTCCTCTGTAGTCTATAACTCCGGTGTACTTGACAAGATACATAGACCTCCCAGCCACCAGCAATCCAGTCTATAACTCTTCTGTAGTCTATAACTCTGGTGTACCTGACAAGATACATAGACCTCCTTGCAACCAGCAATCCAGTCTATAACTCTGGTGTACCTGATAAGATACATAGACCTCCCTGCCACCAGCAACCCAGTCTATATATAACTCCGGTGTACCTTATAAGATACATAGACCTCCCTGCCACCAGCAACCCAGTCTATAACTCCGGTGTACCTGACAAGATACAAAGACCTCCCTTCCACCAGCAATACAGTCTATAACGCCTCTGTAGTCTATAACTTCGGTGTACCTGACAAGATATATAGACCTCCCTGCCTCCAGCAATCCAGTCTATAACTCTGGTGTACCTGACAAGATACATAGACCTCCTTGTCACCAGAAATCCAGTCTATAACTCCGGTGTACCTGACAAGATACATAGACCTCCCTGTCACCAGCAATCCAGTCTATAACTCCTCTGTACTCTATAATTCTGGTGTACCTGACAAGATACATAGACCTCCCTGCCACCAGCAATCCAGTCTATAACTCCTCTGTAGTCTATAACTCTGGTGTACCTGACAAGATACATAGACCTCCTTGTCACCAGCAATCCAGTCTATAACTCCGATGTACCAGACAAGATACATAGACCTCTTTGTCACCTGCAATCCAGTCTATAACTCCGATGTACCTGACATAGATACATAGACCTCCTTGTCACCAGCAATCCAGTCTATAACTCCGATGTACCTGACAAGATACATAGACCTCCTTGTCACCAGCAATACAGTCTATAACTCCGATGTACCTGACAAGATACATAGACCTCCCTGCCACCAGCAACCCAGTCTATAACTCCGGTGTACCTGACAAGATACATAGACCTCCCTGCCACCAGCAACCCAGTCTATAACTCCGGTGTACCTGACAAGATACAAAGACCTCCCTGCCACCAGCAATACAGTCTATAACTCCTCTAGTCTATAACTCTGGTGTACCTGACAAGATACATAGACCTCCCTGCCACCAGCAATTCAGTCTATAACTCCGATGTACCTGACAAGATACATAGACCTCCCTGTCACCAGCAATCCAGTCTGTAACTCCTCTGTAGTCTATAACTCCGATCTACCTGACAAGATACATAGACCTCCTTGTCACCAGCAATCCAGTCTATAACCTCGATATACCTGACAAGATATATAGACCTCCTTGTCACCAGCAATCCAGTCTATAACTCCGGTGTACCTGACAAGATACAAAGACCTCCCTGCCACCAGCAATCCAGTCTATAACTCCTTTGTAGTCTATAACTCCTTGTCATCAGCAATCCATCGTATTGGTAACAGAGACACTATTTTTTTATAATATGTAGGCTTATATTGATAATTATATCCTGCCATGGGTTACTCAATGAGAAGAGGAGATAAAGTATTTTGTTCTAGAGTGACTAAGATTTATTTATAAATTATTGTCAGCCTTGCTTCTATTATCACACTTGACCATTCTAGTTGCATTATCTAAGAATTACACCTCACTGCTCTCTACGTTTATTGGCACTAAACTTTTGTGTTTTTATGTTTCACTTCAAATTATCCTGTTGAATGGATTTTTTTTATCATTTTAAAACTTAAATAATACTAAAGTGTGTATCAATATATTTTAAATATCGAGGCTAAAGACTCTGCGTTTATTGTCTAACAAAGATGTCTTCATGTTTCAGCCTGAAGGGAGATATTCGATACCCGTTCAAAGGTGATAGAACGTTAGATGAAATTGTAAACTTTGCTACGAGATTGTCTGGTCCACCTATTCAAACAATAACGAGAGAGGAGAGTTTAGATAACATCAAGAACTCTCATTCATTGTTCTTCATTTACGTCGGAGAACAAAATGGTCCTCTATGGGTAAAGAACACAATACAACGCTTTCACTTTTTAGACAATAATTGAAAGTGGCTTATCCCTCATTAATATGTAAATCTGTATTAAATATAATTTAAAAATACTTTTGAAATTGATAAAAATAGCTATGTTTGTTCTTTCAAGTATTAATTTATATTTTCATGTTTATTTAAGTTAAGATAAAATCACATTTTTTTTTTTTCTAAATTGTGTATCTATCAAGTAAAATGAACACATCCTAAGTTAAGGTACTATCTCTGTATTGAAATGATGTCTACAGGACACGTATGCTGAAGTGGCTGAAACATTCCAGCCTCATGGTTTCTTCTACGCAGTTTCTTCTTTACTAGTAAAGAAACACGTCACCCTCATGAGATCACCAACATTATTCGTGTTCAAGGAGAACGCTTATTATTTGTTTGAAGGTTTGTGGAAATACACACATTCTACTACAATAGTTTTGAATGTTAGGCAGGCCTCCGACTCTGATGAGTCCTTTTCTGCTAAGGTCCTTGATTCAATTCATGGTCTGACAAAATAATTGATGTTGAAATTGGAGTTTCTCTTTTCAAGGCAACAAACTAGAGGTCAAAAGTCTGGTTTTTGTGGCTCTTCATTGATAATTTAGTGACATGCTAATACAATCCTTTAATCCAGTAATAAGAGCATCATTATATATATATATATGTATATCAGTGATGCCAGTGGGTCACTTTTCTTTTTGTTAGTCACTTAGTCACTTTTTTTTTTAAATACCTCACTTTTAGTCACTTCCCTAAACAAATTTATAATGCTTACCAGTTTTAAGGGTTTTTTTAAGAAGGAAGGTCATCATTAAGTAATCTTATTCAGGAATATTAAATGCAGTATAAAACCTAATATCTGCATAATATATCCCACTTCTTAGGTTTTGTTGTGGTTTTTTGCTGTCATAATTTAAAGTGAATCTCAATTATGAGAAACTGAGGTGTTTTCTTAAAAACATATTGACTACTAATTGTTTTGCTCGATATTACATTGTTGATTGCTGCTTATTGCTTTGGTGGCCCCATGGTCTAAGGTGCTACTCTTACAATAGACTAGACTTCCGAGAATGAGGAGATCGGAGTTGGATCCCAGTAAGGTGCACTGAGGGTGGTTTTTCCTGAATGGTTTTCCACTCTTATTTTATAATGTAAATTTGGGTGCAGTTCCTGGAAATTAAACCTTTCTCATCCCTAACCAATAAGCTTTAGTACATAAGCAAATAACTCGGATGGTTAGTAAAATGCGGTGCTAAAAAAATCATTTTATTACTAATTATTTATAATATTTACAAAAAAAAATCACCAACACAGGTTTTGTTTTGAAATGATCCAAAGCTTTATTAATGTACAGCATTTTTATCTTCACTGTTTGATTTTTAACAGAAGGAAGGTTTTGAGGGGATTAGTGCTTGTGGTGCCAGGAATAGATAACTGTATATAACACTCAAGGTGGCTACAGACAGGGAAAACCTTAAAATGTCAGGGAATTTTCGGATGACAGGGAAATGTCATGGAATTTAACTAAAAATAAGGAAATGTCATGGAATTTAACTAAAAATAAGGAAAAGTCAGGGAATTAAAAAATATGTTTAAATTATCTCATTAATTTTGCAACTTAACACTAAAATAAAAGTTAATAGTAACTAAATAAAACATTTTATTTCTTAAAATAACTTATAAAACTTTTTATGTTTAGTAGATACAAACTTTTTTTTAATATGTGATCAATAATAAATAAAACAAGTCATCATCCACCATTAAAACTGGAAAAAAGTAGTCAGGGAAAATTGAAAAAATGTTGGCTGGAAAACCTGGAAAAGTCAGGGAATTGTGTAAAATATGTTTTGTAGCCACCCTTTAACTGAACTATTGGAAACTATTTAATGTTTCTGAAGATAGGTTGAAGACAAAATTCATTAAATTGAAGGAGGTGTTTAGAGTAGACGAATTTTGGATCCATTTGTTTACATTCAGCTGAAAACTTAAAATTTCCAACTCTATGTTCATTTGTAAAGGCTTCCTTATTTCTTTCTCATGGAAATGTGAATTTTGAAAGAAGGTTTTCCTCCTCAAGCAGAGTCCTCACAGGAGATCAGGCCCAAATGTCATAACTTTCATTAAGTGCATATCAAACTACAAAAGATGCATCACAACTGTATAATAATTGATTAACCAGAGCTACTGCTCATTAAAACACAATCATTAGCGCTTAACCAAGGTGCTCACTAAAGCCATCAAAACTACCTGGACCAAAAGAAAAGAAAAATAGATAATAAAAAGAGGAAAGAAAATGCATTTAAAGAAGAAAAGAAAATTTAAGAAAAAGCTCAAATTACAATTATTTTTAAATTTATTTTGGTGATTTTCTTAAAGTTAAGTTAAAGTTTGGGGGACAAAGAAAAACACACATAAATGATTTATACTGCTGCGAATAATCGCCTTTTAAGTCACTTTTTAATCACTCTTTTACAGCTCACTGTCATTGTTCTCACTTATTTGAAGACACTTTGGCACTTGAATCCCTGTATATACAGAGCTGTACTTCTTACAGAACGTGGCGGAATGGCGTTCCTGTACCTCTATTAAGGCAAACACAAAATTCAGAAAAAATCTCTTTTTAAGAAGACGTGATTAGCAAATAAATTACATACATAAGTGTGGTGGTGCTTTATTTAAAAATGAGTACTTATCTGAACAATAGCTTTTGTGCCCAACAATGACAGGTACATTCCCTAACCCTAACACAGTCACCACAAGGTGTATTAGTGGAAGAGACGCAATCTTAAGAGTTTTGATGGGGGAAAGGGTGGACAAAAGTTGATGTCTGGTGGCACAAATTCTGTTGACTCACCTACCTCCCCCTTCCATGATATTTTTGGACACTAGTAGAAAAAACAGTTGTCACACTGAACAGCCTTACTGGTTCAGTCACGTATACTTTGGTTGTGTGATGCGTTCGTTATGTGCTGAGTAAGTTTTATGTGAGCTAAGATGGAAAAGTTAACTAGTTTTTTTTTTCAAAGGCAAATTTAAAACCTAGACTTAGTGAAGATGGAAGTAATTGTGAGACAGTGTGTGATAGTGACTACCAAAAGGATGGGATAGTCCAACAACCTTCCACCATTTTGTCAATGGATGCAACAACTTCAACTTCAAAGGTAAATAGTACTGATTTGTTCAAAGACTTGTTTGTTAATAGTGATGAAAAACAAATTGAAACAAGTGAGGAAAACAACCAAAACTATTTGCCAAATTTTTGGACATACGAACAAAATAATTAATTTTGTAAAAAAAAAATGGACTAGTGGTGAGATTTGGCATCATGGGGATACAAAACAAAGACAGCAGACTTCTTTAAGAAAGAAGATCTTTGACCATAAAGAAAGTGCAGGACATAAAGGAGCACAGAATATTGTTTTACAAGGAAATAAAATAAACTTTTGAGAAGGTGATACTGAAACAGTGTTCTCACAAGGAATAAGTTAATGGAAAGATTTTTTGTACCACATATAAGGTTGCAAAAGGTAATCAGTCCTTTCATAAGTTTGAAACAGAAATTGATCTACTAGAGTTAAATGGGACATATTTTACATTCATATAAAGCTTGTGATAATATTGTTGAGTACATTAGTCAAGAGATGAGGAAAGCACTTGTAAATGAAATCATTCAATCTGATAACAAAATTGGATCAATTATTGACAAATCTACCCCTTTAAGTAATAAATCCAGTCTCATTGTGTACATTAATGTTTTTATATCTCAAAAAGGTGTGGATGCTCCGATTAATTTGTCTTTAAATCTGGTTGAGCCTAACATTGTTACCGCCAAGGGTATGCTTGATTGCGTTATATACTGCCTTCACTCTTACGGAATGACAGACTTATTTTTGAACAATAACTTAATAAGCTTAACGTGTGATGGTGCAGCAGTGATGATTGGGAAGAACAATGGTGTTGGGGCATTGTTCAGGGAGAAATTCCCATCAATTATGGTTTGGCATTGTACTAATCACAGACTTGAGCTTTCAGTTTCTGATGTAGTTAAATCTCTCAGGAGTCAACAGGTTTAAAGCCTTGATTGACAAGTGGTACATTTTATACCATGCTTCCCCCCCAAAACAGCAGAGAATTAAGTATTTTTTTTAAAATCACTACAAATTGAACTGTTGAAAGTTGGTAGAATATTGAGTACATGATGGGTTGCATCTAATTTTAGGTTTGTTTCAGCTGTATGGACAACCTATGAAACTTTAGTAAGCCATTTTAAAGAGGAAAAAGAAGATTCAACATATGATAACAATGAAAAGTGTGTTTTTAATGGCGTTCTGAAAGAAATTACTGAGACAAACTTCATTTTAGATCTTGGCTTGATGTGTGATGCGTTACAGAAACTATCAGAATTTATTGAGGCTTTGCAGCAATAAAATGTTGGCCTAGGCTTTGCAAACGAAAAATTGAAATTAACAGTCTCTGTATTTTAAAGTAGAAAATCAGTACCAGCCAGGTACTTAGTATATCATGGCCCTAGAAGCAGTACAAAATTAATTTTGTTGGAGTTCCTCTTCATTAAAAAGAGGGACCCAAGAGTAATGAACCTTTAGATCTCGAGAAATTGTGCAAAGAATTGAAACAATCAATTGAGAATAGACTGCTCAGTGAACAAGATTTGGAGATTGTTAACTTGATGAAAGTAATAGACACAAAAATGTGCAAATAACTTAGGGGGAAAATGAAATGAAGAAACTCACTGCCAAATTCAAACTCGGTGAAAGACAATTAATTGGGAGTTTCCAGGCATATGTATATAGTAAGACGTTTCCAGACAGTCTTGTATTGAAGAATTTAATAGTCAGTTACTAAATCTTTCAGTGAATGCGAGAGGGGTTTCTCCCAGATGAATTTGACTATGATATCACTAAGAACATCTTTGAAGACAACAACTGCCTTTGGTCTTTTATTTATTAGAATCATTGGACCCCCTCACCGTTTATTTAATCCCTCCAAGTATGTTGACTCGTGGCTTGTTTCAGGTGGTATTCTGCCATAGACACTCAGAGTAAGGAAAGGTGTAGAGGTATTAGAATATGTTGAAAACATGGAACGACTTTGGAGTTGCTTCTAAAATGGACACACATTTTTTTATAATTATATATATAATAGCCTATGTGTATCTTTAATTCAAAATAATCTGTTTCAAATAAAACCATTTGTGTTGTGTAATCGATGACTTTAAATTTCAAATCACTCCTATCATTATCGTAAAACTAATAGTAAAAAAAAATCAAAATTAAATTAAACATCTGGATTCACTAAGGGGAGCAAATCTGCTCCGGAGCAAGTATATAAATGGCGCATCTTTGCGCCCAAGATGCTCCCCAAGATGCGCCTTATTTATTTGCGCCATTTCCGTATTCACTAAACAAGGCGCAAACTGGTGGCAGGAATAGGGTGACGTCATCATAAACGTCATCAATTGCTCTCGTTTCAACCAATCCTTGTGAAGAATTTACTTCCAAAGTCAAGGCTACTTTATTTTAAATCTGTAATGAAAACGACAGCATATACAAAGATTTTTAAACATTTTTCTCATAAACTAGATATAAAATTAGAAGCGGCCTCTTTCTGGTTGTTTTAGAAAAACAATATTTGTACATTATTTTGTATTTATTTATATTATTAGTTTAAAGTTTAAGTCCCATTAATAAAAATTAATATTTAAATAAACTTTAAAACTTATTTTAAAGTTATACTAACTGCCATATTTAGTGACGAGATGAGATGTCTTTGGACTTTGAGGAGTACAAACCTCTTTGGATCTAGACGAAGATTACACAGTTCGTAGTTTTGTTTTATAATAATGCAAGAAATGCCATTGCGTTGTTTGAATGTAATAATAATATTTAGCACCGCGTCTTACTACCCGTTCGGGTTATACGCTGTTTGAATGTGAAAATCCAACAATAAAAGGTATGTAATGGTTTTGTTACCACTGTCTAAATTGAAACAAATTTTGTGCTTGACATACGTTTTGTTATTTTAATTAATTCATTATTAATTGTAGTACAGTTATGTAACTAATTGTATTTTAAGCCAATACAATAATATTGCGGTGACATCATGGTTTAATAGTTGCGCCTGCTCTTCAGTGGTGGCAAATAAAAGGCGCAACTTTGCTCTCAAATTG
>CABFVZ010001523.1:93390-132187 GCA_902151445.1 Timema monikensis | reverse complement strand
GTGGGGTTTTATGGTAATTATAATTTATGTAAATCATAACCAAAGTTTTAAGCAATGCATGTTTTAAATTTCAATTCTTTAACTTCATTTTCAGGCCTTTAAACTTTTAATCTTATAGTTTTTCATTATTTAAAGTCTTTGTTGGAATGTTATAGTCATCAAAATTTATTACTTTTACTTTTCATTTTAAGCATCGTGCAATGTATTGATAACTGAACCCGGAAGCTGGGAGACGCACCTGTTGCTTACACGTGTGGTCTTTCGGGGAGGGGGAGGTTTTGGCGCGGACTCCTGGCCAATCAGTGCATTCGCTTGAGCGTCTGTGTTTTACATTATATGGAAGGGAAGCATGAGACGCGACACAGACGCGATCGGGAGACAGGCCTGTTAACACTAAAATAGAGTAGACCTGAAATAACCACCTACCATTTCAACCTGTAGAGATGGGGGAGAGGAGATTTAGCCCAGGTGGCTAAAAAGTTGTCTTTATCAATGTAACTAATTCGTTCATCTAAATTAATTAGCTGTATTACCATTATGTACATTTTTTGTTAAATTAAAACTTCAAATACTACACTACCTCATATGTTTTTAATCGGCTGAGTACCTCTACCCCCACCATTATACTAATAACCCCGAGATGCTCTACCCAAACAACTGACTGCTGTGGACGACCCCGTAAGAAGAAGATGATCAGAAGTGCCTTGAGTGATAAAAATTCGCAGCGCTACTTCTTTTGGAGGGAAATTAAACCCATTGGTTTCATGTCGATTTTGGCATGTAAAAGAACCCTGAAAGTTATGTGAAAATACTTTTCCCGGCAAAATTGGTAGTTCCTTTAGCCTGTGCTCTCGTGTGCTGATATAATCAGTCAGTTCAGAGAGTGCACGTTAAATACCTCGGATAAATAAATATAAATAAATGTTATTTCTTTATTGAAACTATTTATTTTCTATGTTTTCTGTGATATTGAGAAACACTAACAACCTGTTCAGTAAAAAAAAAAGTACATCATTGTTGTGAAGCTTAGTAAGTTTAATTCAGTAAATGTACGATAGCAACAGTGAGCTTGCCTAAAGAGACACTCGAATTACAGCAGTTCACAAATGATTACTAAAGAAAAGTGACAGATAATATATAGTCCTAATATGCACTTTAGTTGAACTTAAATACAACTTTACAACTTTGAACAAGATATATTAAACACATGATTTGAAATATGAAGAAAAATAAGTGGTAAAAAAACTGTTGCAACCCTTTTATACAAAAGAGGACACTGGAAAGTAAATCATTGGATGGTTTTACTAGGCTGTGAAATCAAACCACACATTAAAATATGCACTTGTTGCGGATTGCAGTTAGGAAAGCAGAAGGAAGAATCTTCTCCTGAGGAATTTGAGATTCCTGGTCCTGGTCATATTAAATACCTCTCTGACCTCTCTTGTTGAGTCTCCACTGTGTAAGAAAGAAGAAAGTATACCGTTCTAAGAAGTATTGTAAAGAAAAGATGGAGAAAATAAAAAAATATATCTACAAACAGTAATTTTTACTTCTAAAGCTGATTTAAATAAGACATAATTTCACTGCTGATTAAGAAAGTATTCGGCAGCTAAAGACAGAATTTAAAACTGAAAACTAAAGCTAAAAGCTTATGACTTTGACAGTTTTATCAAATATCCCAGTAACAACCAATACATTAAAAACCAAAGTATTTTCAGTTCTTAAGACTCCATTTTACATCGTATTATAGTCACTCTTGAAGTTGATGATGTAGATTCTGATCACATGGCATGTGCCTATGATAACTTGTGGTGGATGGGATTTATTGTCTCAGTGAATGTTGGAGAACATGATATCAAGAAATCATCATTACATCCAGCTGGACCAGCAACTTCATTCTTTTTCTCTAGGAAACTGTATGTCCCCACCATACCAGGAAACTTCATACTTTGCAAATTTGATCCAAATACAACTATTGGAAGAACAAACCAGCTAACCCCACAGGTGATGACAAAAGCATCCAACACGTTAGTCAAGAAAAAATAGGTTATTTATCAGGAGGTATGAAAATCTTTGTCAATTTTCAGGGCTAGGTCCATTTGTTTTGTATTATTAAAACACCACCTTGAAATTTTGACTGATTGGCTATAAGACTTTTAAGTGTGAATGTTTTTTTTTAAATTCAGTTTCTTTGAAAACTCAAAATAAAGAATTTTGAAAAGCAGTGAAATTGTTTTTAATACACAAAGATATCATGCCTTATATCAAATGAAAGCCTTAAACTTTAAAATCACACCTGTCTCAGGCCTGTAGCTTTTGTAGGTATCTAGTAAATGGTATTTAGAGTTGAAGTGGCTAGCAAATTTGGGGGATTTTAAGCAATTATCTGTAGTTTAATATATGGTGCTCAAAACCTAGTGTCAAGATTTATTTACATAGCTCTTTAACTAATCCCACGTTGCTACCATCACTAATGGATATTTGGTTTGGAAGCCCTTCAGTTGCACAGTACCTTACTTTTGAGTGCAATAATATGAGATCCGCCTCTGTTTTTATTGCACTGTTACAAAATACTCATTCTTTCATTATTCTCCCTCAGATGGTGCCAGGAGTAATACATTAGACTTGAGCACGTTAAATACAACAATGTATGAGTGGATCAATGCAGAAAGATTTGCCACATTTCCTCAAGTGACTCGTGGCAACATTCACCAGTTGCTGCAGACAAAGAAGTATTTAGTACTGGCAGTTGTCAAGGAGAACAAACTGCAAGAAGTGACCACAGACATGATTGAGTGAGTAAGCTACTCACAGAACTCTTTATACAATACCTCATTGGTAACTAGTCACGTTTCACACACTCGCAATGACATTGACTCTGGTATCACATCTCTATGCTAATGTCTGCACTTTCTTCTACTCTCCCCAGATCTCCCGAAGATTAGGTTAACTACCGGTCCTGATTAAAAATATCCACAAATTACTCCAACGTTCTTGGTTTTTTCCAGGAAAAACTATTTAATCTTATTTTTATATTTGGCTTAAAATCTATTCATACTATTTTACTATTCTTTGAAACTAATCAAACGATTGTACAGAACCAGCAAAGCTTGGAATATCAAAATAATCCCGAGTTTGTTTCCTGTGTTCAAATGTCGTATTTCAATTCATGATTACTATACTGTAAATTACTCGATCTCTGATTATTTATAACCTCATCCCATGCGTTTGATAATTTTGTGCAAATTCCCTCCTGTAATTTTTTAGATAATTTATGGTGTTCAAACAAACCTAAACACAGAGTGGTTTATATTATTACATTTTCCTTGTAATGAGAAGTGTCCACAGTCAATCAAATATCAATATTCAATTTTACTGGTGAAACATAGATCACATTTTGATAATTTATAATTACATCTTAACCATATCATCCCAAAACATCATAAACAACAATATAGAAATCATTTGCTAAACTATTACACTTGTTAAGTAATTTTCTCTGCCTTTGTTTTATATTTTTGATCAGGTTCCGGGACATGGTTGAGTCTGTCATCAAGAAAAACCGAGATAAATTCCATAGGTATGTAATTGTTTTCAATATATTATTATTTATCAAATAATCTAGGTACAGTCGTACATTGTTTGTTAAGGTTTAAGTTTATGATCTCTTTCAGTAAAAATAAACCTACATAAAGTTTTTTTTCTCCCTAAACTCACTAATCTACCGGGCTGTATGAGGTTAATAGGTTAGCTTTATATGCCTTAAAATCTAACTTAAGACAAGGACATGTACAAAATCTAGTCCCTGGCAGTTAATTCACTACTGTGAAAGGGTTAATCCACATTTCACCAATGATAAATTTTTCGGCCATGCCAAGAATCGAAGCCGGTACCCTTAGCTCAGCAGACAGACATGCTACCGACCGAGTTAAGGTGTTGTATTTCTTGTAGCATACCATATTTGACCTAGTCTTATTGTAGCTGGGATGGAAGGAGCTCCTGGGGGTGATTGGAAATAACTCAAGACTTGGTATTCATGAGAGGTTTTAATTTATATTTTATCGTCTCCTTCCTTATACAACGAATATGCCTAGCTCTAGAGTTCTACAATGACAAACAGAGGGTAGTTATTTTTAAAGTATTCAAATATTAAAGTATATAGTCCACCTCTTCTCTTCAAAGGTCACAGTTTATTTCTATCTTTGGTTATATAATTAAAATTAATCAATTTATATACACATGTTTAATTCTAGTAATTAATAATTTGGCCTCATCACTACTGAAGCTTCTTTAATTAGGGAGGTAGAAGTGTCGGTCCTGGTGGCTTGGTACTGGGAGTAGATCACTACTGTGGCGTTAGGCTTGGTACTGGGAGTAGATCACTACTGTGGCGTTAGGCTTGGTACTGGGAGTAGATCACTACTGTGGCGTTAGGCTTGGTACTGGGAGTAGATCACTACTGTGGCGCTAGGCTTGGTACTGGGAGTAGATCACTACTGTGGCGTTAGGCTTGGTACTGGGAGTAGATCACTACTGTGGTGTTAAGACTTGGTACTGGGAGTAGATCACTACTGTGGTGTTAAGACTTGGTACTGGGAGTAGATCACTACTGTGGCGCTAGGCTTGGTACTGGGAGTAGATCACTACTGTGGCGCTAGGCTTGGTACTGGGAGTAGATCACTACTGTGGCGCTAGGCTTGGTACTGGGAGTAGATCACTACTGTGGCGCTAGGCTTGGTACTGGGAGTAGATCACTACTGTGGCGCTAGGCTTGGTACTGGGAGTAGATCACTACTGTGGCGCTAGGCTTGGTACTGGGAGTAGATCACTACTGTGGCGCTAGGCTTGGTACTGGGAGTAGATCACTACTGTGGCGCTAGGCTTGGTACTGGGAGTAGATCACTACTGTGGCGCTAGGCTTGGTACTGGGAGTAGATCACTACTGTGGCGCTAGGCTTGGTACTGGGAGTAGATCACTACTGTGGCGCTAGGCTTGGTACTGGGAGTAGATCACTACTGTGGCGCTAGGCTTGGTACTGGGAGTAGATCACTACTGTGGCGCTAGGCTTGGTACTGGGAGTAGATCACTACTGTGGCGCTAGGCTTGGTACTGGGAGTAGATCACTACTGTGGCGCTAGGCTTGGTACTGGGAGTAGATCACTACTGTGGCGCTAGGCTTGGTACTGGGAGTAGATCACTACTGTGGCGCTAGGCTTGGTACTGGGAGTAGATCACTACTGTGGTGTTAGGCTTGGTACTGGGAGTAGATCACTACTGTGGTGTTAGGCTTGGTACTGGGAGTAGATCACTACTGTGGCGCTAGGGTGGGACTGCCGTAGTAGTGTGGAATCTTGTTGGAAACATGTGGGGTCCTAACATCATGAAATATGAATGTTTGTTGAAGATGGTTCCAGTTTGGTTGGGTTGGCAGCCCAGATCTGGCCAATTCCATAGCAATGACAGTTCTCCCTCTTCCACACCTCCTAGTGGTGAACTCAACAACCAACCACCATCATATTCCAGAGGACGATCCCAGCCAGCTCACACCAGAAGCTATCACAATTTTCTTGGAACAAATACACAATCAGTCTGTTCCGGTAAGTACAACTATACAACTTTTCTCCAGGAACATTCTTTCCCATCTAATCTCTTAAAACTGAGGATCAACCTGGAACTAATTGTGACAGAAATTATTATTTTACTCTTAGGTTCCTCTAACCCCTACAAACAACATGTAGAACAATTTAAGAAAGAGAACAGCTTAAAAATGGAAGATCCAATATAACAGCAAATAAAAACAGTCAAAAAATTATATGATCAGAGAAGTTATTTAGTAAACACTGTCAGGAGAGTCCTATGAAGCAGCTTCCATATTGGATCAGCTATTTTGAAGGTGTTCCCCTACTTACATTGTTTTATGTTTTTCATAAACTGTTGTTTGTAGGGGTAAACAATCTAATAGCAAAATAATTATTTTTGTTACTATTTGTTACAGGTTGACCCCCATTTTCGCATAGGTTTACTTGACTAATCCTCAACTATTAACTTAGGTTGGGTAATTTGTCACTTTATTTGAAAATTATAACATTTGGGGCTTTCTGACTTATCGTACTAAGCAATGTCACAAGTTCGATTCTTATTTCCAAGTGTCATTCTTAAATCAATATATTATGTTGGATAATCAAATTTTTTTTAAGCCCATGTTGATTTAAAACCCTTTATTGTTTTCCTTTTTACCATTCTAATAATGTTTTACGCTATGTAGTGTATCAATATTGTCAAACTTGTGCAGGCCTACGGTGGCAACACGTGGCTGGTGCGAGTGTACCGAACCTACTTTGAGGCCCGCACCTCATTGGCGGAAATGTGGCAAGGAAACCCGGTTCTGACGGCTGTGTTGTTTGGTCTGCCAATGGGGTTCCTCAGTCTCATCTGCTACTCCATCTGTTGTGCAGATATCATGGATGCCGACGAAGAGGATGAAGGTGAGTGTGGTGACAACATAGCGGTCACACACCTGAACAACAACAACAACAACATTACACTTTCATACACGCTTGTGTTTTGGTAATTTCCTAGCCTCAATATTGAGCCAAAGCTGTCATTTCCACGGACTTTGTATGTTTTACCTGACTTTAAAGTGATAAAACTGATAGCAGGAAATGTCAGTACATCAACAGATATTATTTCAAACATTTTTTTATGAACTTGACACTATTTTTTTTATACAAGGAAATTTCTGTTCTGTAATGTGTTCCATGTGAGGGTAACTCATTGCTTACTCTTATCACTACTTGCCTGGATGTTGTTTGTGAAATGTGAGTAGTAAACTCAACAAAGAAATAGCCAGTGGAAAGTCAAGGTCATTCATTGATCAAACTAGTTTGTTTAAAAGAAGGTTAGTATATATACAAAACAATCTCCTCGCAGGGTTGATATACTAAACACTTAATGTAAGACAATATAAAGTATACCTCGGTGCAAAAATAAACTATATATTATAATACACAAGGTATTGATTTAAAAAAATATCTTGTAAATTATTATAGCTTAAATGATTTAAAATCCTTTTCAATTAATTACATAAAGTGATTTATTTTACTTTTCAGGAAATATTTTTACTATAAAAACATGAATGCAATTTTTATTTAAAAAATGGGAACTTAGCAGTAGGCCTTAAGTCAGTAGGACTAAAAATTTAGAATGAGTCAGTTAGCCCAAAGTCATTTGATCTAAAGTCATTTAGCTTAAAACATAAAGTTATAATCTTCGGGTGTCATCGGAAAATAAATACTGCTATTTTTCTCATCTGAATATAGATAACACATATGATTTCTAAAAACATTGACAGCTAAAATTTTGACATTTGTTCTTTTTGTTCATTAAAATTGAATTATAAGGTGAATACTATTCTTTTGTAAAATGTCCTCTAGAAACAAAAAAATACTAAAGCGATATTACCATATTAGCCTAAGTATAAGACGGCCTCAAATATAAGACAATCCTCCTATTTTTTCCTTGGCATAATAAACAAAATATGGCCTCAAATGTAAGACGACCTTATCTATGCCATCTTACACCATTGGAAGGTATAAAAATATATTCTAGTTAAAATCACTAAACTATATTTTATTTATGTAACCGTAACTCATTCACACAACAAAAACAACAAATACGCCTAAGATAATCACCACGTAGCTCACATCACACACCATGTAGAAAAGAAACACACACTATTACTGATTGATAGCTCACTGAGCGCCCCTTGAGATCAGATCTTAGAGCGCGTTCAAACGTAATGTCAGAGTACCACACTGCTGCTGTACTTGTATGGCCAAAAGGCAAAGTAACGTTGAAGTGATGTTTATATTTACGTTTTTATGTGTGAAATATCACAGTAGATTAAAGTTTTCCAGTTAGTAATTGTGTGGAAACTTGTTATTATGCAAGCTTTAAAAACTTTAATAAATGATATGTAATACATGTCGCTTTTCACAAAAAGTATGTTTGAAACTAATATCACAAGAATCTATGCTGTGACAGTAGTTTACATGGGAAATACCTTAATAAAATAAAGTTTTATAATTTCTTACTTGTGGAAACATGTTTTTGTGCAAGATTTATCAACATTTATTAAGAAAATGCAATACAAACAATTTTGCGCAAAGAGTAAGCTTAAGTCAATAACATAAGATACTAGGCTGCAATTAGAAGACAACCTTCTATCTTTTTGCTTCCGATTTGTTATGTAAAATAAATGTACAACAACATTGTAGCAGTAATTACTCTAGATCAGACACACTGTGCCATCTATTAACATCACAATAAATCATAGAGAATGTTTCTTAAGACAACTTAGACATACTTTAGGCCAAATTACTTAAATGTTCTCAAGTCAGTTGGCCTGATATGGATTTCATGTGTAAAAAAAATCGATCTTGTTAAGTTAACCCAAAGTCAGTTGGCCTAAAGTCATTTGTCTTAAAGTGTGTGCCAAATGACTTTAGGAAAACTGACATGTACTCTAAAAACATGTTTGTTCTTTAATTTTAACAAACACTTGATTTTTATTTACAGAGTGAAGCTTTAAATTATATATTTATTGAACTATACTTGTGTATTTCTAAGATTTTCACTTGAACTTGACTAAGTTGGCAGACCCCTAAGCTGATTACCATTCTTAAATTTAGATCTCAATTCCAGCTTTTAAAATCAAGCAAGATTGATGTGTGTTTTGACCTTGCTAGGAGCAGCCAAGTTTTGTCCAGACAAGCTAACTTGAAGAATTCTCAAAGAGGCTTCTTTCTATATCTGCTGAAAGCCCCATTGTTGGGCTCCAATTGAAGAATCCTAGTGGCCCTTTCGTCAGGTGGCCAGTTATAGAACTCTTTCTCTACCACCTACGACGATTTAATGCCCCTTGGTTGGGCGACAATTTATAAAACTTACGAAAAGACGACTTATAATCTTAACTTCTGTCCCTGGCTAGCTCAGCTTCTCTTATCAACGTAATTATCATATAAGGAAATTCCCACTTATACAATAAATATACTTTGATAACTTTTATATTAATTCATTATTAGAATGTATTCCTTTATATGTTATTCTTATAACAATTTACTTCTTCAGCTTGTACAATTGACTCGTCCCAACGCCAGTCACATCGTATACTATATCATAATTAATGTCACGTCAAGATTTCTAATTACTAATCAAAGTAAGCTTTCATCATTTTTTTTTAGTTTCTAAATGCATTTATCATGGTGTTATTTACTAATCAAGTCCAAACTGACTAAACAATAAATTATGCTTGAACATGGTTTATTGACTGTAACTTCCACTTAAGACAGTAAAGTTTAAAGGGCTTGGTTCTTTTTGTGCCTATGCTATATTATAACAGCTCTTGTTTACTAATAATAATGCAAATGTTTGTTCAGATGTAAGCCACGAGAAGAAGGAATGAAGACAGACTGTCCAACTGGGACAAGTGATGTTCACTGCCATTCTGCTGGAGAACTACAAGAGATTCACATTCCATCAACGTTTTGTACCGCTGACATTTTAGAGTTTTTACTTGATGTTAACTCTACATAGTTTTATTAAAAATGATATATTTATAAATATAGTTTAGTATCTTGGATGATTTTTTGTTAGAACAGTAATGCATAAAGCTGTGCACTAGAGCACTATTATTAGTTCAAGCTAGTGCCAGTTAAACTACATAACCTACCAGGACATATTGAGGGGAGTTGTGAGAAAACTCACCCGCCCACCTGGAGAAAGAGTGAAACCACCATTATAAAACCATCTCTTAAGTGCACATTTCCAAATATATATTATCAGTCCAACCAACCTTACCATTAAAGTATTATGTTTTTATTTCTATGATTAATCTAAAATGAATGAACCTTTACGATTGCCGATTGCTATGGTGCAATTTGTTCATTATTACTTGTGCAACACACTCAAATAGACACAATAGACACTACTTATTATAATCATTATGAAGTCCCTATCATTGGGGTGTGTGCAAATATTTTATTTTTATCATGTGAAGTCAAAGTAGAATTTGAAAAATGCTAAGAAAAGTTAAAGATTAGTTTTGTTCAACTTTTACATTTGTTGTACTAAGAATGAATGCAGTCATAATAAAGTAAAATATGTTGGAAGCTAAAATCAAAGCTTGCTAAGTGGATTTGTTCTGCCTGCACGATCTTGTTAAAGCTTGAAGGAAGTCGGGAAGGAAATATGTAAATTAGGGGGTGCAAATAGCATGTTTTATCGAGTTGAGGGATTTTGAACGAGTATCGAATAGTACAAATCAAATAGTTTATTTTATTACATTGTTGATGGACATTATTTGTATTAGTTTATTTAATTTGGTGTTTTTCAATTAATTATTGGTTGAATGCAAAAAATACTACAAAACATAATGTGTGACACTTAAAATCCTCCCTTAATGTTCCTATAGGTTTGAAACACCTTGAAGACTCTCTAGGTTTTTCACTCCTTAAATGTTAACTAGGTTTGAAGCCCCTTTTAATCTCTGGTCTCTTTGATTCGCCTTACGGTTTTGCTCTATAACAACATACTGAAGTAAACATGGCTGAGTTTTCTCTAAATCTTAAGTCTGGCACTTTTTGAACCTAAATACCTAACTGTTAATAGCTTGGGCACAAAGTCGCGTGTCACTCCACATGTTTGTGTCTCCAAACTCCTCCTTCCCCTCCAATAGAACAAAGGACAAGAGTATTTTAATTCTGAGTCAGGGGATTATACCTGGCTCCTGCTAACTGCCCCTGGAAACCTACTCACTTAGCGGAACTTTAAAGAGATTTATGACACTTCTATTTGATCTTGTTATTCGACATTGCTATTCAAAAGTTAAAGTATTTGGCCTTTAATTATTCAAAATTTCCAATACTTGCACACTCCTAATTATAGAAGTTGTTGGAAGATCTCATTTAGAGTATATGTACCTATATGTATATGTGGTTTATGCATGAATCTTTTACAGAAATTTTAATTGGAATATTTATTTTACAAATATTACGACTCGAACTAAAACTCAAAGTGAAAAACACCTACTTGCACAGCCCAAAATTTTAGAACATATGTCGCTAGTTGAACATGTCAAATATTTTCAAGGAAATATCATTCTACTTTAAAAAACATTTTATAAGTTCCAATATTTAAGTGTTTTTCTAGTCTTTAGTGTAGATATATATTTAGTTTAGATCTGTTTTATATTGCCCTATTAGATTTTGTAAATTAATCCTCATTAAAGAAAAGATTTGATTATGATTACATCTGTCTTTTATAATGATAATCAGGCCCACTTTTACAATGTCTCACTTTGTATTTGTTAGAACTTAACATAAGCTTTATTTATAACAAAAGTTTGTTAGCATTGACATCCATGTAAACGTGCTCATAAAGTTGAGTTCTATTTTCTATTTAGTAAAAATAATGTTCACATAAGCAAGAACGATTCTGTCATTGTTTTAAAGGCAATTGTACTTTGTATTTGTACTTCAAATATAATGTACACTTTTATTATATTTATCACCCATAAACAACAAATTTAAAGTGTTTTGTGTTTCTTTTAAGATTAAAATGCATGTTTTGTATCTCTTATCTGCTTTAACCCATACTAACAAATAAAATGTTGACAGCACTTAACTATTTTAGTCAAGATATCGATCTAATATAATTTTCTTATATCCTATTATGTTTTTCTCTAACGCATGGATTTTTATTGAGAAGGAATCCACCTCCAGTATGTGAGCTTTGTTAGCTCCTTGTTAGTTTGTGCAGTGTTTTCAACGTAATGGCAACTGCTAAACTTTGCGGTTGTGTAAACCACATATAATTTTTGCTATGCATGTGGTAAGTTCACTCAGAAAACCCAAAGAAAGCCAATCACTGACTTGGTTAAGAAGGCTTATAAACTGTACTTGGATTGTGTTCTTGGAGATCAGGATAAACCCTTGCACCTCATATTACTTGCACAACCTGCACAACTACTCTTATAGAATGGATGAAAGGAAACCACCGAGCCATGCTGTTTGCTGTTACAATGGTTTGGTGCGAGTCAAAAGATCATATGGATTATTTTTTCCTGACAAATATTGCAGGACATTCCAGTAAAACTAAACATACAGTTAAATATCCTAATGTTTCTTCAGTTCATATGCCTGTGCCTCATGGGAAAGGCTTACCTGTTCATGCTTGTCACTAAAGTATGGCTTTAATGATGTAGGGAATCGGATATAAAGATTATGAAGGGCAGATATGCCGGGATTTAAAAGTTGCCGCACTGCTTACAGGTTTATAGGGTGGATTCACAAAATAGTTTTTTTTTGTGCTTGTGGGACAGCCGAGACACCAAGAACCAATACAAAGTCAAGGAATGGCTTGTGAGGAAATTATACATTGCTGGAAAGGAAAATGTGAAATTTACTCCATTTGTTGTTGCCTCTGCTTCATATAAAGTTAGGCATGATGAAGAACTTTGTAAAAGCTCTTGATAAAGAAGGTCTGGCCTTTAATCATTTGAAAAAAATGTTACTCAAGTTGAGTGAAGCAAAGCTAATAGAAGATATATTTATGGGGCCACAAATCAGGGCATTGTTGAAAGATCCAACCTATCAAGGCATTGTTGAAAGATCCAACCTCTGATGCTAAGCTTACAACATAACGAGTTAGCTGCTTGGTCCTCTTTCAAATTCATTGTTTATGGCTTTTTGGGCAACAGAAGAGACGATAAATATGTTTCCATAGTGAGTGGTCTATTGGAAAACTAGGTGACCTGTGATAAAGGGGTAAGGTGCTGGCGGCCGGGGTTCAACTCTCGGTCCCGGCACAGATTTATCTGATTACCAAACCCTTCCTTCACCTCTGACAAGACATCTTGTGAATGCGGGGAATGCCAGGCCTTCCAGGCCTCCACCGTGGTTCGGATCCCACGTTAAACTGTAGGTCCTCCATTTCTTCTCACAATCACCCTACCATTACACATTAGCGTGTGTATAACCCAAACGGGTAGTACGACGCGGTGCTAATAATAATAATAATATATTGGACAACTACAAGAACATGGGGGGTAGAATGTCACTAAAAATTCACTTTTTACACTCGCATCTTGACTTTTTCCCAGAAAATTGTGATGCTGTTAATGACAAACAGGGTGAATGCTTTCACCAAGATATCCTGACCTTGGCATCGTTACCAAGGACACTGGGACCCCTCGATGATGGACGATTACTGTTGGTTTCTTTTTAGGGAGACCAATGAAACACCTTACAAAAGAAAAGCATCCTCGTCTCATTTTGTCAAAGAAAAATGACATTACACTTTGTAAATATTATGTCTTAATGTGGATTATTTTAGTGCATTTTGTTGGTTTAAATTAGTTTTTTACACTATCAAGAAAACATAGGTGAGTTCTGAGGGTTATGTTTTGTTTGTATTTAAAATGGTAAATAGTTGCTAATGTTGTGTTATTGTCTTTGTATTAGGGCTGTGTATCTTGGAAATGTAACTTAATAGAAAGAATCTGATTTTTCAACTGAATTCCAGCACCCAAAAATTAGTTATATCCACCCATTTACAAACCAGATACAGAAAAAAAGTGTTTCAGGAAAACATACACATGAACATAAAACATATAAAATATTGCAATGGGATAAACATGTAAAAAATAACAGCAACCAAAACGATAATCAATTTGAACACAGTATCTCTAGATCAGTAGTGGAAACGGAGATAAAATAAAATAAGTAGACATTCTTACACATGGCTTATACCGCAGCTCACACGCTAGAGATATAGTGATTGGTGAGTTTGTTTCTAAAATCAGAAGGTCCATTCACATTTGCAAAGTCTACAGGTGACCTGTTCCAGGCTAATGCAGATGAGATGGTGAAAGATTTTAAATAAAAATTAGTTTTGCATACACAGAGAAAGTCAGCTGACCGAGATCAAGTGCAGGGACCACCCTGTACTTGTTGAAATTGAAATTGAGAGGCCAGGTAACCGGGTAAGCCAGTCAATATTGTTTTGTACAGCAGTGAACGAGAGTGTAGTTCACACTTTTGTTCAAGTCTCATCCAACCAAGCTTCTACAAGTCTGGAGTAGCATCGTCCAGATATTTCAGTTTAAATATATATCGAACACACACATTATGCAGCCTCTGAACTCGAGTGGCCAGAGTTTCCGTTAAATCGCTAAACACATCACAATAATCAAAATGAACAAGTGCCTGAACCACCAAGGCCTTGATATTTACAGATAAGAATCACTTGAGTCTCTTTAAAATATGCATTGTAGCAAAAGTTTTTTTTATATATAGCAGTCACATGATCAGTCCAAGTCAGGTTTCATTAATAATAAGGCCTAAATTACGTACGGTAGCTGAGATGGACATGGCTTCAGAGTTGACCGATCAAGATTAGATAATATTTTGGAACCAATAAAAATAAGATTTTATTTATTTTGATTCAAAGAAAGGTTATTTTGCTCGGACAAGTAATGTATGGCCTTAAGATCTGTATTTAATTTTTGTATAGCTGTTTCTATTTCCATTGGACAGGAAAAGATATAAATATCTAAATCATCTGCATAAAGGTGATACTTAAAATGAGAGATTCTGTCAGGTAAATAATTAGAACAGAGGGCCTAAGATAGAGCCTTGGGGGATACCGGTCCTAACCAGTAGCCACGAGGAGAAATTTCCATTAGCATTCACACTCTGCTGCCTCCCACTCGGATAACACATCATCCATTGCCTAGCACTTAAAGAAAACCTATAGGACTAAACAATTTAAGTAGCATATTGTGTGTCACACAGTTAATGCCTGCGAGAAGTCGAGTAAGGTGAGTATAGTAATATTCTTATCATCCATAGCGAGACGAATGTCATAAACTACATTTATTAATGCTGATGCTGTAATATGCTTAGGACGGAAACCAGATTGAAACTTTTAGCAAAGCTTACTCATTAATGAAGTCCAAAATGTGTGTGGGCACCAAATATTTGGGCGCTTTAGATAGAGGAAGGAGAATATAAAATAGGATGGAGGTCTCTGACACTAGTCAAGTCTTGGGTACAGGGATAACATAAGCCATTCTCTATTGATTAGGGAAGACACCATTAGTAAGCGAGAAGTTAGAAATATTGGTTATTGGAGTAGTGATAAAGTAAGAGGAGGAAGCTAATTAAAATTTCATCAACCCCTTTGCCTTTGATTTAATTACTGGTGAAAGATATAATCTGTTATTGTTTGGATAATTAGCACCAGGAAAGGGTTGTGCTCATGGGTTAGTCTGCTGTGAAAGGGCTGTCAATTGCTCATTAAATGTGCCTGGGCTCATTTCGGTAGCATAGCTAAGTTTATTTTGACCAATCCCCGTACCATGGAAATTTTTTACAGCAACTACAAATTCCACTCCAAATAAGCGAGATGTGTATTCAAGCTTGGCTTTTATTGTGTAATTTTTTAAATGACAAATAGTGACGTAGTATCAGCAGATTACTCTTCCATACGAGGATTTTACCATTGTTTTAATTCAATTTACTGAAGGCACTATAAACTGTTCCATGTCAATAGGTATACTTGTATAAATGTTAATAGTAGTAAGAAAATTATGTTTTTGTGCCAGTCAGTTTTGTTATAGCATTCCTCCCTTTTCAAATTTAGAAAAATATATATCATCCTCAGACAGATTTGAAAATTAGGTCTTTTTGTTTCCATACCTACACTGTACAAGGAGAAACAAGATAAGGAATGGAGTTATCAGGGAAAGAGTGGGAGTATATGAGATAGTAGAGGAAGCAATACTGAGATGGCATGGACGTGTAATGAGGATGGAAAAGGCGAGAGTGATTGAAATGAAGTATGTATGAAAGAGACCGAAAGGGAGGCCAAGAAAGATATGGGTGGAATAGATAACAGAAATTGTGTAAGTGAGAGGAGAAGAATGGTGGAAGGATAGGGGGAGATGGAGGCATTTTACTAAATTAAACTAGCCACAGGCTGAAAACGTTTGATGACATGCTGAGTTGTGTTGACTGTGGACTAGATAGAGACGTGTGGGTTCCCAAAAAGTTAACGCAATCCTACTGTTCCTCAATGCACACATGGAAAGCCGAAAGTGTGAGAATCTGAGGTCCGCCAGGGGTAATCTTGACAACTTGCTATGAGAATAAAACAGAAATACTTAAACTTAATGGGCACCATACAAACTGCTAGACAACAAATTGCTCGACAAGCTATAAAAAGTTATTTAGAAGGCTGGGTGGGTCAAGTGGCCGACACGACTTGGACCAACTGCTAGACAAGCTCATGTATAGGAGTACAAAGTGATAGACAATCAAGCGGTCGACACGAAAGGACAAATCTGTTAAAAGACCAACTGCTAGACACGCAGAAATGACATAGACCAAGTGATCGACACGAGCTGGACCATGTGACAGACAAGCTACCATATAAGAGGACAAAGTGATAGACAGACAAGCGGCTGACACTAGAGAAACAACTGCTCGACAAACATCTAGATGAATCCAGTTAAGAGTGGCTCAAGTGACAGACAAGTTATTTCAAAACTAACAAAGTGATAATATGGTAAGTAGTGGTTGAAATGACAGTTCTGGACCACTTTCTCCCATAAGGTTAATATTGATCTAGGTGACCTGGCGGTCTAGGGGTAAGGTGACAGATTTTTGTGCTGGAGGTCCGGGGTTCAATCCTCGGTCCCGGCACAGATTTATCTGATTGCCAAACCCTTATTTCACCTCTGACAATACGTGTATTAACCATAACTTGTGAATGTGTGGAGTGCCAGGCCTCCACTGTGGTTCGGATCCCACGTTAAACTGTAGGTCCTCCATTTCATCTCACAACACCCTACCATTTCACATTAGCGTAAGTGTGTATAACCCGAACGAGTAGTAAGACGCGGTGCTAATCATAATAATAATGATCCACCACATTGAATGGGGTGGATTCCTCTCCCCTCTAACCTAACCTAACCTAACCTAACCTTAACAAGCTCTTAATTCTACAAGAGTGCCTTATGTCCCTGTATTTGTCGTTCTGCCCCTTGCAGCCCCCTTCTCGCAGCCCCCTCTTCACTTGAGTCTAGATTCCAGCCTCCAACCCGTACTCTCCTCGCAGCCTTCCTCCCCTTCCCTTACCATGCCCGCAAATCACTCCTCTCCCCTACTCCCAGTCTCCTATACCCAGCCTCTATCTGCACAACTTACATTCCCCATCCTGTACTCTTACCTCCTTTAAGCCATACAACTTTCTGTATCAATCCTGAGCAAGAGATAGTTTGGCTCGATCATGATTGTGTTGATCCCATCCGGCTCCAATCCATCCTCTAACCACCCACCCCGCTTATCAGCTGGAAATTAAAACTTGACAGCTTAGATTTTGTACCTTAAACGATGTATCCATCATTCTACCACCCGCTTCATGATACCTGATGGCTTAGATCTTGTACCTTAAACAATATGTCCTTTCTGCTTACCACCCATCCCTCAAAATATTCTGAAACAGTTTGAAACAACACTAAATAATTATGCATCATTCTCCACCCGACACCTTAAACAATTCATCAGAGTTCAATCCTAGTCGGTTGACTGAAGGTGGATTTTCATAAATGGTTTTCCACTCTCACGCCACAAAAAATCTGGTGCAGTTCCTAAACAAATTAGCGTAATTAGTATATAGGCGTATAACGCGAACGGGTAGTAACTCTTTAGTAGGTATAACGTGATGCTAAAAATTAATAATATGTAGCACTAGATATACAGGCTAGATATTAAAATTATCTCTTTGAAAAACAATAAAAAATCCTTTTTACTGTCGTTTATTGCCAGTTACTAATTTTACTTACTATTTTAAAACTGTTGTCAAATTTCAAGTTTTAATTAAGGCCACTAAGGAATTTTTACTCAATGGTTTTCAACTCTTTCTTCATGGAAAAGCGGGTATATGTTCTCTAAATTATACCCTCCTCATCTTTAATCTAGTTATATAAAAATAAGATAGTTCATACGTGTGGACCAGCGCTCAATGTTCTTTAATGTTGCAGCCAGGGTAACAGAATTAATTGCAACTGTTCAAATTGTTATATTCTTTTATAAGGTCATCATTAGTTCAAGTTATTCTCACCTACATTTTTACTTTAGAAAACCCTACAGAAATATTTCAAGAAGTGAGGTTAAGCTGACGGGTTGGGAAAAAAAAAAATTATTTGAGTGTAAACAAGGACAATCTTGTATTGAATTAACTGTTCTGTCCCTTAGCCAACTCTTACCTGGATGATATCAAAGTTTGTCGAGCAGTTGGTCCTCTTGTGTCTATCACTTTGCCTGCTCCCAACTTAATGTACTAGTAGCTCGTCTGAATAAAATTTACTTTAATATGAAAATAAATTAATATTACTAAAATATATGTTAAAGAGAATAATGTAAGGGGGTAAAAAACTGTGATATTACAACCCCCCAATCAAGGGGAAGAAATTGTAATATCACTGTTTTTGTAATATTAATTTTGTATGGCAGTGAAAATACTAATCGGAGTAAATCAGATAGTGGTAATGTGGTTAGTGTAAAAGAGTCTGAGGGAAGTTTTGGAGAAGATGATGTTTAAGATAATGTTGAAGTTCAAAGTGACTTGAGGTTGATTTTGACATCCATAACAAAACGTCTCTCTAATCCTTTTATTGGAGGATTAATAAGCTAACAACAACATTCAATGAGAATAAACACCTTTAAAATTAACAGCATATAGGCTAAGCTTGAATACTATTCTTGCAGGGATTTAACAAGACACCCTATTTAAAATAAGAGACTTAAGTTTAGTGTACACTTAGCGAAAGATAAGTTAGTTTAACTTTAGTAAACTAATATTATTGTTAATGAACATTAGATACAAAAGGGACATGAATGGATGTTTGTCAATAATTGTAACTTTTTAATATAATTTTTTCCAGAAAATACCATGAAATTTTTTTTTTGCCCAAATTTCGAGAACATCTAATTTCTCGAAGTCTGGGATCTCACCTAGGCCTAGTACGGAAGTCTTACACCTTACCCCTAGACCACCAGGTCACCAATATATACTCATTAATTAAATGAAATCTTGGGGTTTTAATAATAATATTAAAAAATATCAGAGTTCTGAGTAATAAGAAACACATACTTTGGCTCAGGCTAGCAAAATAAACTTGGTCGGTGCACAAAACTTAGTCTCAGGACTACCGAGTATAATAGGACAGTAACAAACTTTAATTGACTTATCTGGTTCTTGTGGTACTCTGAATATATCCAACAATGCTTCACACCTGTCATAGGCATCAACAATGACAATAAAAATAATACCCTCAACAATCAATATTCATCAATAAATAACAAACAATGTATGAAAGGAAACATTTAATAAAAGAAGAAAAAGTTTTTTTATGGGTTTAATTATTTAAGTACTCATCAATATCCTTATAATTAATCTGCCTGTACAGCTCTAGTTAAGTATACATATAATATGACAAAATTTATTTTCATAAAAGATATAGGTATTCTGTCTCACAACATTCATTTTGTCAGTGAACTTAGACCAACAATGCCTCTTCTGCCTCTTCCTTCAGCTCCCGGAAATTTTCTTCTTTCATTCAAGTCATCTGGTATTTGAATCCTCCTCCTTCCTAAGCTTCTCTTTCCCTCAACCTTTCCTTCTATGACGACGTGCAGAAGACAGTTCTTCCTAAATGTGTGTCCGATTCAGATTGCATTGCTCCAAAAAATCACATCCAAAATGGTTCCCTTCTCACCCACTCTTCTTAGGACTTCATTTGTCAAACTGTTTGTCCACCTGATCTTTTCAAGTCTTCTCCTGCACCACATTTCAAAGCTCTTCAAGTCTTTCTTTTCCATCTTCCTGAGAGTCTAAGTTTCTGCTCCAAATGGAGCATTTCATCAGTTTCCTCCTCAGTTCCAAACTCAACTTGTTGGTCAGCAGTAACCTCTTCTTGTTGAAAGCTTCCTTGGCCACGGCAATCCTCGACCTAATTTCCTTGGTGCAGGAGGTATCTTTTGTCAGCAGACTTCCCAGGTACTTGAACTGCTCTATACTCTCCAACTCCTGGTTTCCAATTTTGGGTTTTAATGGCTCTTCATTTTTTGAAATCACCATCACTTATTATAAACAATTGATTTGACAGTGAATAAGATTTTTAGACAATGAATATTATATGGGGATTTTTTATATATTTTTTCCCTTAAGAAATAAATTTTATTTAAAACTATAAATAATTTATCATTAATAAATTTAAAATATAATCTGAAATATTAATCATTCACTTTCGAACTATGGATGCTCTATTACAATATTTATATACGATACGTACTTGACTGCGGACTGCTAACTTTTACTGTCCTCTCTTCTCTTGCTCCATCCTTGTCTAACAGGAAGCTGGGCGAACCTGATTGCCAAGGGACTTATAGTGAGGCAGTGGGGAGCTTTCTTAGAAGAGAAGTTGTGCATATAGAATAGTCTGGGGTCACTTTCTTCAAACTAAGTCTGGAAATTGAGATTGCTAGACTGTGACTGTTACCCTATATACTTGGTCGGTAAGTCCGGGAGTGGGTCGGCGTACTTGAGAGAAGATCAGCAAATCTGGTGTTTGCGTAGCACAGGTCAGCAGTGTGTTGTGCACACGGACAAGTGGCAACTTATGAGGACCACACAGGTGATATAGGCGTTGTTGTGAACTATGCTAATAATGAATATTTTTGTGACTGTTTCAAATATTTTAATAGCTATTAACTTGTTTGTATAAATTAATTCCATTTTATGTTTTCTCATTCTCTTATTAACTTACAAACTTAAATATTACACTTGTTATTTAATTTAGTGACTTGTTTAGTTGTAGTTAATTCAATTATTGTATCTAATAAGTGTGTGTGTGTGTTTTATTTTTAATAATTAAAACATTTGAATATTTTGTGTGCATTTTCACTCTTGTTTAATCAGCAGCATACCCCAGTATCCTTAAAAGAACTCGCGGTTCACACGGTGACTTGTGAACAGCCCACAATTGCAATATAATATTAAATAGTTTTAGCTCACTCATGTCTGATCTTGTTGAGAAATAAAATTCAAATAAACATAAGGGACACACACACCAATGAAAATGGTTTCCAGAAGAAAAAAAACTTACAACTTTACAAACAGAATTTAAAATCTTTATACCTTTAAATTTAATGTTGGGAATCTCCCACCAACAATTCCACTGACTCTACAGACATTGGGGTTGTCCTTAATGTCTTGTGGACCACCGGTTTATTCTAAAAGTTCATTCCACAATTCTTAAAAATGCAAGTTTGAGACTCATCTCTAAGGACGCCAAAAATTAAAGAGCCTAGAAGTCTGGTTTAAATTTGCTAGTTCACTTCCATTTCTCTTAATTCAACAACGTTCCAACTCGGCAAAGAAGAAATTACTTTTAAGATTGAAGCCTCAACTATGTAAATGTAGATGAAATAAAAATAAAACTTTAAAGTAAGCTATGAAAGACACAATGTTCAAAAAATAAGTAAAATGGATCAATAGTCTGTGATGTTGACAGTTCTCTTCAAAATGTTTAAATTATTGCCTCGATCAAAACAATTTAGAGAATATGAGATTACATGTGGCTATAACCATAATTATAAACTATAATAGCTTGTATATTTAAGTCATCATGATATTCCCCTGCACTTGTACATTTGGCAGTATTCAGCCAACTACCAAGTCGAAGATGGCTGCGTTGTCTGATAGCTTGTGATCTTAATTGATCACACATTTGTAGCCGATGATTACTACACGTCCATCACAGACTCTGCCTTAAAATATTAGTGAAGAATGACCTTGGATACGAGACGATTTCTGGATAGCTAAGTGGTCAGAGCATTGGCTTACTAAGCCAAAGGTCCCGAGTTTGATTCCCTTGTCCAGATGTCATGCTTAAATTTGATGTTTTTGGTAGACTTGATTTTGAACTCGGTCAGCTGATGGTTCCAATGACCAACACAGGAGTGCTAGTGTCCCAGCATGCCATGTCACGTCCCAGCCACAAACAAACCACCAGCCATGGATCGTAACACTGAAGTATTAACAATATTTTGTGTGTTCTTAGGTAAGTGAACCAAACCATATGAAATCTAATTAAATACTGTCTTCCCATGTTCTGTGACGGCGATGTGTGTGTGTATGTATGTGTATATAAATATATAAAATAATACTACCTTAATTCCAACATTTTCACTAAAACTAGGGGGAGAACGTCCATGCTGTCCGTTTCCCACACTTTGTAAAGGCAAATATATTTCCTCGTAATTCTACAATCATCACTCCTGCCCTGTAATAAAATGTTAATAGTATGAACAAGCATAAAGATGTGGTGCAACAATATATATTTATAATACAAAACCACATTAAATAACTGGTGCAGGAGTATGTGGGAAATTCAACACAAATTGACATGTTTAGGCAAGTTTTTCTTTATTGTTTAGAAGAAAAATTTTAAATATTTAAAAATCACTCAAATACATCAAAGCTATGAGTAGAGCATTACTCCATTAATAATTTGTTAATGATGATTTTTAAAACAACCATCTAAAATACACTCTCGAGGAACAATATTGGGGGTCGAAATGAAACAAACTAACATTTGAAGGAAACTTAACTCGCAGTACAGCCTGCCAATTTTACCTGAAGTATAAGTATGCTTGGATAATTCAGACAATAGAAACTATACCTTTATAATATTAATATTTGTAACAACTGTTAACACTTCCAAACGTTCTATGTTTTATAGATGTAGCTTTTAAACTGTATTCACAATTATATAGAAATTAGAATGAAAAAAATTAAACTTATTATGTTATCTTATTACAAAATACTATATAAGAAATATTCAAACTAGTCTGTACATTTTTAAACATTGTTAATTTCTGTTCCATAACTAACCACATAAAAAATACAAAATAAACCATAACACATATCTGGAGAGAAAATAAGTTTCAACATTTCAAAGTAGTTTTCAAAGACATCTTCAAAAGTTGTTGAATAATATTAGATGTTACATAAAAAATAGCACAACTCAGTCCGTCAACTCATTGGGAGTTAGTTCTATTGTTAACCACAATCTCCAGCAGTCTAAACAGTCTGCTGGATGACATTTTGTTTTGATTGGTGACTGTCTCAACACAGTTTCGCTACAAGTCTTCATCAGAGTCATCCAAAGCGGCTCTTCGACGATCAAACTGGACAAAGATATTAAATGGATGAGCAACAAAAGTTAATTTCATTTTTATTCCAGTAATTTTGAAGAAACTACTCAAGTAAACTGTTTATGAAAAACCACATTAAGTTCACCCAGTCAAGATTCGAACCCTGATCTTTATATCATTTACAATCCTGACTATATGAATTTTGTAGTTAATCCACATGCCCGGTTTTGTTAAAATATTTGTATTAAATAACAGTTTTATTATTTTCCATTATGAAAAGCATATGTGAATATATGATGTCCTATAATAGCAAGACATGCAAGTGAACCTTACAGTAAATATCTTTGTAAGGAGATTTATTATGGATGTAGTGTTAATTTCATAAACTATTAGAACTTGAGAAAGAAAGAATATTACACAAATTATGGTTGATGTACAGTGTGAAATAAACCAGTTACTATTTCTACTTTCTAATATAATACACTCAAACTTAGTTCTAGCCAGATCATGACTGTGCTAAGTAAAAAGTGATCATTATTTTAATTTAAGCATATTCCCATATAATTGCTCACTTTTATAATGAGCGTACTAACTACCTGCATCAGATTATGAGCTTGCCTTGTACTTTTACTTCATTAAATCAAATCCATCAAACAACATGCATTCAAGTCAGCCACCATTCTTAGCCATATATACTTTCTAGAAGGCTGCCTAGCACCAAAGGGCCTAGAACTCTGACAGGAATGCCAAGATTTATGAGACCTATAATTTCTAGAACCATTCAACACCAATCTAGCCATCTAGCCTCAAATGTCCTACTGCTGTACAAATGTAAACTAATACACCACCATACACAATTGCTTTCTCATATTAAAGTCACCCTTATGGCCTATCCGGACAAACTAGTGGATATAAGCAACACACTAGCAACAGCCAACTCATTGTTGAAGAAATTAGCAAAAAATAAATTATTAAAGCTCTCCAAACTGTGTGTGTCTAGATTTAAAAAACAAAGGTTTATCCAACAGCAAGACAAAACAATATCATCTAGGCCTAATCAACAGATCAAAGTCCCTTTAATGGGGGAAAAGCCCAGCCTGGCCTCCATATTGAAAATTTCCACTCCCATAGATACTCTGCCGACTTTACCCTGTAAATTTAGACCCGCTAAACAACCAACAAAAAAGAAGATACCGACCAACACAGTTCTCAACTTATCTCAATACAAGCTATCCGAACATGAAGACAACATCCTGTCAAAAGGCCTTACATTTTCTCCTTCCCAAAACTTTGACCACTTCGGCCTTGTGGCAGATACTCTTACATTTGCAAGAAACCTCCGTATCAAATATTACTTTTCTCAGCACCTCTACAGTGTGGATCATTCCAAATCCATAAACCCTGCCATCAAAAAGTTTGAGCCATCGTCTAGCTGGGACCCACCACCACTACCTCAAGACCATCCGTTAGAACAATACATAAACTTTGTTGTACAGAATGTCTCAACCCCAGATTTTCAAAACCAAATTGCGAGAAATAGCAATCTGACCAACCAAGAACGTCAAGCCCTCCGATCAATCCGTAACAACAAAGACATCATCATCTTACCTGCAGACAAAGGGTCAACGACCGTCGTCATGGGCCGCCAGGACTACATCATTGAATCTGAGAGGCACCCAAACTTACACCCTGTTAAATCAGGACCCTACCGATAATTATAACAAACAACTACAACTGATTATCCAACAAAAATCACAATATCAAGATCTCAATGAAAAAACTGTACAAAACTTAACCCCCCAGAAACCAGCCACACCACAGTTTTACCTACTTCCGAAGATCCATAAGGGAACATTCCCTCCTCCAGGCCGACCAATTGTACCAGGATGTGGCTCACTCACAGAACGCATATCAGCACTTGTGGACTCTCACATTCAGCCTCTGGTCAAGAATCTACCATTCTTACATCAAAGACACAAATCATTTTCTAGAGCGACTTCACACACTGGCCAATCCTCTTCCACAGCATGCCATCTTGGTCTCAATTGAAGTTACATCACTCTACACCAATATCCCCCATATCCACGGACTCGCAGCAATAGAGGAATATCTCAACACACGCCCTGCTGGCACCAGACCCACTATCACATTCCTTGATAAAACTAGCAAGTTTCATTTTGGAGAAAAATTACTTCAGATTTCTGGACAAAATCTACCTACAAATTAAAGGTACTGCCATGGGGAGACTAGAACGTATGTTCCTCGGCAGACAACAACTACAGCCCCTTTGTTGGTTCAGATACATGATGACATCTTTATGATCTGCACCAGTACCCCTCAGCAACTCGAGTCCTTCCTGGCAGACCTCAACAAACTTTCACCGCTAAGATTTACCTGGAAAATCTCCACATCCAGCATTACTTTTCTGGATGTAAACATAACACTCCATCAAGGACACCTTAAAACAACTGTGCACACCAAGGAAACCAATCATCAACAATACCTTCATTATGACAGCTGCCACCCTAAGAACACAAAGAGATCACTCCCACATATGCCTAGCCATTAGAGCCAAAAGAATTTTCTCTGACCACAATGACCTTTTACAATACAATAAAAAACTGCAACATGCTTTTATGAACAGTGGCTACCCCAAAGCACTGGTGTGCAGTCAAATAGACAGATCTCAAAATAGCGGGCCCACAACATCAACAGGAACAAACAACATCATCCCTCTGTCACTACATACCACCCTGGACTCCACAAACTCAACAATCTCTTGAAAACAGATTTCCCCATACTGCAATTCTCCACCACTACACAACTTGTCTTCAAGGAACCTCCAAAAGTAACCTATAAACAACCAGCCAGTCTACGCAACTTACTTGTAAAACCTAAACTGCCGGACCCCACTATTCAACCCGAACCCAAACAAATGTCAGGTTCCTTTCCCTGCAACCGCACCCCCTGCAAAACCTGGACAATACATAAACCAACAAATTCATTCTCCAGCAACATAACTAAAATAAATGATCCTATAAAAGGCCACCATACTTGTGATTCTGAAAACCTCATCTACCAACTGGAATGCAACCAGTGCCAAGCACAGTACATTGGTCTCACAACAGAAACACTAAGAAGGAGAATGAATGGTCATCGACGACATGACACAAAAATGAAAAATAAAAAGAAGTCTGTAGCAGCACATGCCAAAACCCATAATCTGGACTTTAATAACTGTTACACAACCAAGGTGGTCAAATCCCTGAACAAAGCAATATGCAACCCTTCACAACTAAGGATATGGGAACTGGCCCTTCAATATATCATCAATTCCAGACAAGCCCCTAACCTCAACCTTAGATAATTCCTCTCCTTCCTACCAGCACACTTATTATTAGATTCAATATAACATTTTTCATAGTGCTGCTATCTATACAGTGATGTCATAACTGAAAAACAGTCAGCTGTGGACAGTCAAACTTACAGTTCAACCAAAAGCATCAGTCTACTCTCTTACCTGATGAAGCTGTCTGTGACAGTGAAAGCTTGTCCTTAAAGATGTGTTTGTGTGTTTTTTAGTGTTATATCCAAACAATTTCTACTCCAGTATCACCTAGGTAAGTGTGCTGGCTATTCCTCCTAATTTAAACCTTATTTCCTTCAAGTCATCCATTATTTGAATCCTACTTCTTCCTAAGCTCCTCTTTCTCTCAACCTTTCCTTCTATAGCATTGTGCAGAAGAAAGTTCATGCTAAGGATGTGTCATATTCACATCCAGAATGGTTCTTTCTTAGGACTTCATTTGTCCCCTTGTCTGTCCACCTGATCTTCTCAAGTCTTCTCCAGCACCACATTTCAAAGATGTCCACTTATTTCTTTTCCATCTTACTTAAATTCCAAGTTTCTGCTTCATATGTAGCATTTCATCAGTGCTTATCTCAGTTCCAAACTCAACTTGTTGGTCAGCAGTAACCTCTTGTTGAAAGCTTCCTTGGCCATTGTAAACCCCGACCTAATTTCCTTGGTGCAGTAGACATCATTTTTCAGCAGACTTCCCAGGTACTAAACTACTATAGGTTTCCCAATTTTGATTTTCAGTTGATCGAACACACAAAATAAAATAAAGAAACCTGTATGTTGTAATAAAATAGATTTTCCCTTTTGTAATATTCCTAATCAAAAGTTCCCACACTAATATATTTTAGGTTTATAAGCAATTTTATAATATTAGACTCAATGAGTCCATGTGTGTTATATAAAACCTTCTCTTCTAATTTAACCAACTTGGGTGGTCTTTTTTTTTTCCCCATGTTGTTGACAAGAGACTGTGTCGCCATCATAAATCCTAGTTTTGTTAACAGCCCTCTTGATCACTCCCAAGTAATTTTTCTAGTGGTTGTATTTCTCTTTTTCTCATTTCTAAAAACTGATGAAGTAGTGGTGAGGTTAAATGAAATTGGAAGATTCCAGAAACCTTCTTGTCTGACTGTATACAAGGAAAGAATGACTTGCCTGCAACCCGGCTGTAGCTAACAAACTTTATAGCTGCTGTGCGACAAAAACTTTCTTTCTATTCCAACTGTTGGATAATTGAGTGTCATTCCATTTGAATAAATCAAACCTAACTAATAGACCTGTGTTTCCATTATAAAATAGACCTAATGTGCAAGTGTGTGGACAACTACGGTTACACACCATTACTAAGAATCCCATGGTGAACAACGAGCAGGAATGATAAGAGAAGCCAATAAAAGTAAAGTAATAATTTTTATTTCTGACTTCAAGAAGTGAGGTGAAGAAAGATAACACTTCAATTTGGCTTTCAACCTGGAGACACAAAAGTTAACATTTCAATGTGCTTACCTTGACAGTTGAAGTTTTTTGCATCTGCTTGCTAACTTTCTCTAGGATACTAATCAATTGTTGCTCGTCAAGTTTTTCCATAAGTTGACCCGATCGAGCCATTTGGATCAACATGTTTTCAACAATTTGGCCTTTTTCAGGCTTGCCAATCATCAATGTGTTCACTAGAATCAGTATTAAATATTTTACAATTTCATAAGTTTATAAATAAAGATGGCTAATCACTATTTGTGCAGAGTTTAATCAAAGAATATTAAATACCTCGATTAAAGCTAAATTATAAAATCAATTTCTAAATAATTTAACCTCAAACTATGCTATTGGCGAAAATTGTCAAAGATTGTTCTAGATTTATTTGCCCTCCATAAAACATTATCATATCATAACTTTAAGAACATTAGTTGATAACAACCTTTAAAACATATGTTTAAGAAATAATGTAAATGTGATTAAATAAGTATTTCAAAAATTAATTATTAGTTTTTAGCACTGCATTTTACTACCCATTTGGGCTATGTGCCAACTATGCTAATGGGTTGGGGATGAGGTAGGTTCAACTTAGAGGATGTGTACCCACATTTGTGTGGAGAAAGAATGGGAAACCATTTAAGAAAAACCACCCTCAGAACATCCAATTGGTCTCGAACCACAATCTCCCTGTCATCAGTGGTCTGGTCTATTGCAAGAGTAGCGCCTTAGGCCATGTGGCCACCGAAGCGGGCCAGTACTGAAATTAAAATATCTTTGAAAGTCCTCTAGGTTACAGGACAGAACCTGAATATAAGTCTTAAAAAAAGGACACTTGACCTTTGAGCGAACATTTGAAATATCTGCCATATTGTGTGTGTGTTGTTTTGCCTTGGTATGGCAGGCGTTGACATGTATGTTACTGATAGGATAGTCAGCAGTTGAGTTTTGCGAACCACTGGGTTTATCATAAAAACTAGATTTTGTGGGTGGTTTTCAATGATCATAAGGAGAAACACAATATTTAAGTAAAAAAAGTAAGTTGCAAGTGTATTTGAATTTTAAAATTCACATGGGAAATTTTGGCTGTATTGTAGATGAGAAGGCAATAAATAAATACTTTTGAAAAAGATATTTTAATTAATTCCTTTGATCTGAAGAACGAGGATGAGAAAGATAATTTGGAGAAGGGTGTTCCTGTATTAATGTGGAGAGAGTATGAGAATACTACCCTCAATGCAACCAGTAGGGATTAAAACCATGATGTTCCTGCCAACATTAACTGATTGCAATGTGGGTCTAAAGCCTTTGACCTACAAATATTATTAATAGTTTCTAGCAAGAGGTTAAACATTCATATCTTAGATGCTGGTAAAACAAAGTTCACTGGAATTCTAGATTGTGTTTCAAATATAGAGCCTCACTTAGACGAGTGTAGACCAACAAATCAATCTGCTCCATGAGGAAAACATAACAGGCCGCAAACAAATTTTAAAAAAAGGAATGATAAGAGTAAACTAGCTACAATTTTTTTTTTAAATTACATACTAAAATCAATATTCGAGTATTAGAGGTCATCCATATATCAAGTAACACTTTTCCTCTGACCTCCATTTTAACATCATTTAGCCTTAACCCTCCCCCCTCCAAACTGTTTTACTTAGCATTACACATCAAGAGTGAATGTTATTATTTCACAGGCAAGCTTTAAAAGAGACTCAGAATTAATACAACTCAAAATCCATTTTAAATCAAGAATTTAAATGATTTAAAAGTATGTTATAGCAATACTTTATTATTTTTATTTATGAACAGTAATATTTAAGTAACACCATATATAACTCAGCCCTTCCACCCTTCTCAACAGCGTTGTGCGACTATACAAAGATGCATGAGCTTGTTCTGTGCTGGAAGATTTTCTCTAGTTTGTTGGCCACAAGAAAACACGTTTTGGGTCTTGGTTCAAAGCACAATGATTTAGATTATCTTTCTAGATTGCCTTAAAGGAAAATTACTATCATAATAAAGATAAATCAATTTTGTAAATCCATAAGATTTAACATTTCATAAATTTGGTATAAAAGCACCTTGACCGTATTTGTGAATGGTTTCTTTTGTTTGTTTTTTTAGAGTCTTGGCCAGTTATAATCTGTGCAGGTCCCTGTATTACAAAACATGCAGAGTTTAGAGCGTGACAATATTTCTATCCCAAAATGTTAACAAAAATCAAATGATTTGTCATCTCTAAAATCACATAAACTTGAAATAATAATAATAATAATATTTAGCACCGCGTCTTACTATCCGTTCGGGTTATACACTTTAAGTACTAATTACGCTAATGGATTAGGAATTGGGAAGGTTTAATTAGAGGAAGTGAACCCGCATTTGCGTGGAGGGAGAGTGGAAAACCATTTAGGNCCCCCCCAGTTCACCCGACCGAGATTCGAACCTTGATCTCCCCATCCTCAGCAGTCGAGCTAAACACGACAAGCGCGTTAGCCAACTACGCCACCGAGGCGGATTTGAAATTATTTTTTGATCAAAATTAGTATTTTGGTTCAAAAGTACGAAGTTGTGAAAGGTAAAGCAATAGAAAGGTTGGTGGGTATAGAACAACTTTCAAATAGGCTCATTTTTATATCACTTCATGTGAAAAGTACTTTAATATTTGATTTATGAAATCCTGTCACAAAATAAATAAGCCTATTATTTACTAATAAATTGTGTGTATGAGCAAAACAATCAACATACTCACATATACTCATGCATCATATTTCTAGTTTACTTTTAAAATGCTAGGTAGTTAATTGTGTTGGTAGGATGACATACGTCTTGCTCTAGCCTCCTGTGTGAGAACTTGTGTCAGAATGTTGTGTTTCATCTCTTCTATCTGCTTCCTCTCCTCGGCTGCTTTCTGCTGAGAGCTGCCATCTTGTCCTCCCTGGCAACAACATCACACAGATATGAGTCATTCTCAGAATACAAGCACTTTGAGAATATTCACATTTTTAAAATGAATAGTTAATCAGGCTGTATAGCTATCAGAGCAGATTTATAAACAAATTTAATTACAAAAAGTTATTAATATTCAAATTATCATGATTATACAAAAGTACTAACCAAATTGTTTTTCACTCAATAAGGTTAGGCTTGAGCTGGCAGTTATTCACCAATAAAAGCAGACAGTAAAAGAAAGATAACTTTTTTAAATCTAGTCTGGGAATTTTCACAATGCTTATGCAGTATGTGGCAACACTGAGACCCAAAACCTCTGAGAATCTTGGCAATATGTGTGCAGCACGTGACAACACTGAAACTCAAGGTCAAATATCTGGCTCAACTTCCAGCTACCCTCCCTCCCTTCCCTCTCAGTAAGTGGCAGCCTTTTGTAGTGTGGTGTTCTTTGTACTTTGTTTGGCACATTATTTATTGTATTCAGTTTTTTAACAATTGCTGCAAACACATGCAAAAAAAAGAGGAAAATTAGGGAGGAAGGAAAGGTGTTCAATGAGAAGTGGACGGACTTGTATTTTTTTGTGAATATTAAAGAGAAACCAGTTTGTTTGCTTTGAAATGACAAGGTAGCTGTGTTTAAGTAATACAATTTAAAGCGGCACTACGACTCAAAGCACTCATCTAAAATAGATCCAGTTAAAGAGCAAATGAGATCAGATAAAGTGGGCGATTTGAAGAAAAAACTGCAATGTCAACAAACGTGATTTAAGAAGCAAAATGTTGAAAGTGAGTTAAGTGTTAAGGCAAGTTATATTATATCTGAGAAAATAGCTTTGAAATGATGGCGGATTTGTAAAGGAGTGCATGGATTCGGCAGCTTAAGTTCTGTGTCCATCATGGAAACATTTGTTTTCAAAAGTTAGCTTGTCAGAAGTTACTGTGGCCAGAAGATTGAAGAATTAGCGGGCGATATTGAGAATACACTTAAAGAAGGTGCTTCTCAGTTTGTGTTTTTTTCATTGGCCCTCGATGAGAGTACTGACATTACAGACACTGACCATTTGGCTATTTTTACCAGGGGAATTCACAATGACTTTACCATAACAGAAAAAATGGTCACTCTTTTTCCAATGAAAGCAGTGATATTTTAATGCTGTCTCTTCAACTTTGGAACGATACAATCTATAGTTGAACAATCTCTCCAGAGTAGTTACTGACGGAGCTCCTGCAATGGTAGGGAAAAATGAAGGTGTTGTGGCACTAATACGAAAAAAAAAGCTAGTACTGCTACATGTCAAAATGGCAACTTCATACAATATCATTGCATTATACACCAAGAAAACTTGTGTCCTTCAAAGATGTTATGAAAGATATAACAAAAATAGTAAACTTCATCAGATCCCAAGGATTGAACCACAGGACATCAAATACATTCCTTAAGGATATTGACTCAGACCATAATATATTACACAGAGGTTCACTGGCTCAGTAGAGGTAAGGTACTGACCCGAGAGAAGAAATTCGTGAATTCATGGCAAGTAAGGGCGAGTCTGTCCATCAGTTCAACGACCCTGAATGGATGGCTGATTTTGCATACCTTACTGATATCTCTATGCACCTAAACGACCTGAACAAGGTAAGAACAGTTTGGTACATAACCTCTTTGGCCAAGTGAAGGCATTTGAAAACAAACTTCGTCTATGGGAAGTTCCTACAAAAAGGCGAATTAACAAACTTCCAACACTATCGCACTGTGAAGTTCGTAACAACGAAAAATACATTACCGCACTCACTGATCTCCGATTTTGATATGCGTTTCCAAGATTTAAAATCCAGTGAAAAATTGTTCAACATATTTTCCACTCCATTTAGTGTTGATGTTGAGGACGTGCCGAGCAATGTGCAAATGGAGCTTATTGAGTTGCAGCAGTGTAATACAGATTTAAAAGAGAAATATATGAATGTGGATCTTTTGATATTTTACTCAAAATATGTTGAAGAAAAACAATTTCCAAATCTCCGAAGTCATGCTCTGCTAACAGCACCACTCTTTGGTAGTACCTACAGCTATGAACAACTTGACTCGAGGATGAACATTGTGAAGTCGAAATTGAGGAACCGACTGACTGACGCCCACTTAGAAAGTTCCCTTCGAATTAGTACATCTGGCATTAAAGCACATACTGAGAAATTAGCTAAGAAAAAGCAGTACCAAGTGTCTCATTAAAATTAAACCCAAAAATATTTTTAACAACACTTTTTTTTATATGGGTAACAATTTATTTTCTATAGAATAAACTTAGTTTTAAACTTTCATTTTCACATTTTTACTATGATGTGTTTTAAATTTTATGTTATTTTAGCAGTATGGCAAAATTACATTGGGTACAACTGTTCAAACATGAAATTGGAATCTTAGGTTATGAGTGACATGTTTTATGTAAAGTGTGACCCACAACACTTTAGCTGGGGGAAAAGTGACCTTTGATTTAAAAAATGTGGAAGATCACTGTTCTAGAGTGTGCTGTGCGTATTTGTACGAACATAGAACAAAGCAATGTTATAGTTCTGGGTTCATGGTTGTCCCTTGTAATTTAAAGAAACTTTTGCAGTGAACTTTAAATGTGTACCGATGTGTTTGTGTTAGTGTTGAAAATGACCCAAGTAAATTAACCATTTATTGAGTTTTGCTCAAAATTTTACTTGTAGTATGGTGGTAATTTAATTTAGTTTGTGTTTGTAGTAATGTCTCATGAGTGTGGTAAGTTTTGTAGGTACGAATTGGGTGCGCACAAAACCAAGGAAAAACACATCATGAACAGTTTATTTCCAGACAAAGAGGAGCTTTTGAAAAAATTATAAAACCATTGCATTCTGAATCTATTGTCTCTTGATTCATTAATAAGTCAAGAACATGATAATACTACTTGCTCATCTTAAGATTTTCTACTTGATACAATTGATAATTCTGAACTTGAGTTTTTGAAATTACTGATCAAACTCTAAATATACCACTGCAGGCAGGCAGAACAAATGGCCAGGGTTCGATCACAGTTGGGTGCACTAAGGGTAGTTTTATCCTAAATGGTTTTCAACCTTTTCTCCACGTAAATACAGGTGCACTTCCTATAAATTCAACCATACTTATCTCTAGCACATTAGTGTAATTAGTACATAAGCGTATAACCCAAACCAATAATAAGACAGTACTAAAATAACTTTCATATGGGAGGTGGGATGAGGAGGGGCAGATAACTAGGGCCACGCAAACGAAGTTCTCCCAAAGCCCCATCTGCTAGGGGCGTGCCCTGTATATTGGTTGTGATCACTTACTTAGAGAACAATGGTAGCCAGATGAAAACACAACATGTTTCTAGATGTGTCCATGATAATGACAACAAATCCCAGGGACCACTTTGTCTCAAGTTCATACAAACTAGGATAGTTATTGTAGAGTGAATGCAGAATGATTTTGAAGGAAATAAGAAGCTGTTCTGGGAGAAACAAGGAGTGCAAGGAGAGAGCTATGGCATTCAGAATGTAACGTGGTGAGATGATCTGGGAGAAACAAGGAGTGCAAGGAGAGAGCTATGGCATTCAGAATGAACGTGGTGAGATGATCTGGGAGAACAAGGAGTGCAAGGAGAGAGCTATGGCATTCAGAATGAACGTGGTGAGATGATCTGGGATGAAAACAGTGTAAGAGGGCAATGGAGGGTGTATTTTGGCCAATTGTATTGTGAAAACTTTGAGAAAAAAGTAGAAATAAAGGGAAAATACTGGACACAATTATTGTTTGATTTTCCTACCACAGCTAAAGCAAACCCTTGGTTTAAGAAATTATAAATAGTATGCTTCAAAAGGTATGGATGATCAGCAAATGCATTTCTCTTGAAGAATCATGAGGACTTTGTTGCACTCAAATCTTGTGATTTCAATACCTTTCTGTTTTCTCCTCCCATTACACTTGACATAAAGTATATCGAATACTCATTCTAAGGTTTAACCCTTTTAGTGCCACGAGCCCATCTGATCGGCTCCACCTACTACAGTTAAAAGTTCCAGAGCCAATGAGGTCGGGTCTCCAGATGAGCTAGTTCTCGCAATACAAGGTATTTTAAAACTTTGGTAATAAATGTATAGCTAAACCTTATCATTTTGTCCACTTATAAATAGTTTGAGAAAGGTATAGAACTGTACGACATAAAAGGAACCAGCATTTTAAAGACATGGAACAAGGAAAGCTGCTCAAGATGACAACATACCAGCTGACCTTCTGAAGGAACCGGGAAACAACAAACAGGATCTGATAAAACTTATTATTATTATTATTAGCACCACGTCTTACTACCCGTTCGGGTTATACGCACTTACGCTAATGTGTAATGGTAGGGTGATTGTGAGATGAAATAGAGGACCTACAGTTTAACGTGGGATCCGAACCACGGTGGAGGCCTGGCATTCCCCACATTCACAAGATGTCTTGTCAGAGGTGAAGGAAGGGTTTGGAAATCAGATAAATCCGTGCCAGGACCGAGGATTGAACCCCGGCCGCCAGCACAGAAGTCTGACACCTTACCCCTAGACCACCAGGTCACCGATGATAAAACTTATTAATATGATCTTTGAAACAGGGGAATGGCCCAACGACTTTCTAGATGTAACCATGGTGGGCCTAAATAATAAAAAGCAAGCCAAGAAATGCAGTGACCACAGGACCATGAAACTCATCTCTCATGCGGGAAAGATAAGTGTCAAGAATAAACCTACTCAACTGGTGAATAGAACAGAAAATAGAAAGGGTGATGGAAGACAAACAGTTTGGATTCAGAAAAGGAAAATAAACCAGAGATTCCATTGGTATGCTGAGAATAATTTCAGAAAGAGTGCTAGAAGTCAAGGAAGAAACTGATGTAAATATTCAAGAAGATTGGCATTATCTGGAGGGACAGAAGGCTGATTGCAAACCTGTACTTGGGACAGCGAGTGAAGGTGAGGCTGAATGAGAGAGACAGAAGACTGATTGCAAACCTGTACTTGGGACAGCGAGTGAAGGTGAGACTGGATGATGGAGAGAGAGAAGACTGATTGCAAACCTGTACTTGGGACAGCGAGTGAAGGTGAGACTGGATGATGGAGAGAGAGAAGGCTGATTGCAAACCTGTACTTGGGACAGCGAGTGAAGGTGAGGCTGAATGAGAGAGACAGAAGACTGATTGCAAACCTGTACTTGGGACAGCGAGTGAAGGTGAGACTGGATGATGGAGAGAGAGAAGACTGATTGCAAACCTGTACTTGGGACAGCGAGTGAAGGTGAGACTGGATGATGGAGAGACAGAAGGCTGATTGCAAACCTGTACTTGGGACAGCGAGTGAAGGTAAGGCTGAATGATGATAGGAAAAATAGTGAAATAGGGATGCTGTCACTCGGTCTGTTAAACTTGTATGACGAGTGGCTGGCCAGGGAAGCCCTGGAGGACATGACAATATCAGGATAGGATGCATAATTAACACAATAAAATATGCAGATGATCCAGCATTGCTGTCCAGAAATAAAGAAGAGTTGCAAGAAATTATCGATCGGTTAGTGGAGATAGAAAGAAGATATGGCATGGAGAGCAACATTGAGAAGTCAAAAGTGATGGCGATTTAAAAAAATTATGATTTGCTGAAAATCAAAATCAGAAACCAGGAATTGGAAAACATAGCGCAATTCAAGTACCTGAGCAGTTTCAAGTCCCTGTAAAGGATGCCTACCGCACTATAGACAGTAGGTCGAGGATCACCATGAGCCAGGAAACTTTCAACAAGATGAGGTTACTGGTGACCAGCAAGTTGAGTTTGAAACTGAGAAAGAAACTAATGAAATGCTACATTAGGAGCATCGTGCTGTATGAAGCAGAAACTTGATTCTTAGGAAGATGGGAAAGACATATTTGAGAGCTATGAAACGTGGTCCCAGAGAAGACTTGAGTATAGTACGTTGACAGACAGGGTGACAAATGAAGTCCTAAGAAGAGTGGGTGAGAAGAAAAGCATTTTGGGTGTGAGTCTTTGATGCAAAGCAAACTGTATCAGATACATCCTTAGGAAAAACTGTCTTTTGCATGACGTCATAGAAGGAAAGATTAAGGGCAGGATCTTGTACTGTTGGTTATAAACTGGCCCAGTTTCTATCGACCTTGAAGCTTCTGATAATAGCGAGTAGCGAAGTTTGTCTGACAAAGTTTAAATTAAAGAGCAGTTTCTATTTTACTTCCGGAGTAGGTGGCGATCTGGATGGGAATTAGTGGAACTAAAGTTTTTAATAATCTTTTCTAAATGATTAATTCAATCTTTGCTAAATAATTAAATCTCTTTGTACCTTTTTTTTATGTATTTAATTTTACTTTAATGTTTTTTTTTTGGTACCTTGGGTTCCTTTTGTATATATTTGTTTTCTAAGTATTTTGTAAATGTCAAGTCTTCAACTATAATGCCATTGGTCCTTTTTTATCTTGCAGACTTGTCGCTGATTGGCCTCGCCAAAAATCACGATTTCCTGTTCAGGCAGATGACGCCTTTGACTCTTTCACTCGCTCTTTGGATTCTATTGACGTGAGACATTAAATTTTTGTTCTTTTTTTTTTAATTGATATGTAAATTGATTCAAATTTAAAATGTAGTCTTTTTCCTTTTGTTATTTTTGTTTTGGTATTATAAGTTAAAGTTTCCGTATAGTTATCTTAATGATCATGACCTTTTAGGTATTATTATTTTGTATCTTTTTGTATCGTGATGTAAAGCTCTGGTCTTCTACTAGAGACATCTTTTTATGATGTAATCCTTTTTGACAAATCGATAAAGTTGTAAATGTAAATCTTTTCTCTCTTGCTTTAAATTAATAGTATAAAAAGTATTTAATATTTTTGTCTTGTAATAAATTCTATTTTTTTTTTCTCTGTTGTAAACCACGTGTTTTGTGTAATCCTCTAAACCTCCCCCTTTCTAAATTAGTAGTTTACTTACGCTCTTTTTCAGTCTTGGCTTGGTCAGTTGGGTAAGGAGGGCCTTTAAATATAAACTTTTCAATAAGTGCTATTGGTTACCTTTTTAAGAGGTGATCAGTACAAGCTGAAGGAATCAAGAGGACAGGGCACTTTGGTGGTCTAAGATCACTCACTGACAAAAGGAATGAACGTGTCACAAGACAGAACACCTAATAATAATTAATAATATATTATAAATAAAAGCTTTTAAAATTAATATTTATTTATCCACATCAGTAGGAACATGAAAAAAGGCAACAACCTTGTAGAGTCTTACTGGCCAGTGACCGGGAGATTGCCATTCAAATCCCTACTTGGTTTACTAGGGTTGTTGTTCCTGAATGGTTTCCTACCCTACCTCCTCACAAATGTGGGTACATTTCCCCTAAATTCAACAATAATCACCCCTATGTTGTTAAAAAATCTCTCTACCCACTACACCCCACATTTCAAGAGGCAACGGTAAAGAAAACCCTCTACGCAAACGAGCCGCTCAGTCGGTAGAACACTTGAAATCGAGACTCCAACTTCTCAAGGTATTCCACTGATGTAGTCTAAAGAGGGAGGATATTTTTGTGATTTGTATGTGTGTTTTAGTAGAGACAGATATAATTACCAGGGAGACTTATCGGAAGTGTATCCATAGTAATTCTGGATCTCATCGTGAAGTGCTAAATATAAGTTAATAAAAGGG
>CABFVZ010001523.1:64099-85819 GCA_902151445.1 Timema monikensis | reverse complement strand
ATGATGACGTCAACGATGCCTTCAAACAGACACGTAGACCATTGTTGATTCCGCTTGCTCCATCGGAATATCCGTGAATATCTCCAATCACCCGAGGTTTTGAAGGAGGTTCCTCTAGTCTCCGTCAGGGGTCGGACACATAATTGTCTTCTAGTTAAGGTTGATAGTTCTTGGTTCATTTCACGCTAGTACAGTCGGAGTGCCGGGTCGCTTTGTTGACCCACTGGATCTCCCTTGACCCACTCGCCAGTCTAGGATTCCAGGTGCCGGCTAGCCTTGCAGGATTCTATTGTGAGCAGATTAGTATTGTAAGTACACGAACAAATTAATACTTAGAATTGGATTGAGTAATAAATATATTGTCCAGCACTGTTTCTATTATGTCTTCTTAGCCTACAAGAACTACAACAGAGAAAAATACTATTGTAGGGATCCTAATTGAGTTGAATTTATTGGAGCGGGTAGTAAGCTTGTTGTCCAGTTGTAACATTATACCACGTAATGTTACAAATCTCTAATCACGTCAGTATGGGGCGGGGTCCAGTTGTAACATCATACCACGTAATGTTACATTACCAAAACAGAGATTATTTACAAAACAAGACCCATTCGATTTGCAATATTTAATAAGATTACCACCAGAGTGCAACAATGTACAGTATGGGTTTTTTGGAGTGAATTACTATATTCTAACCATTATTATACCATTTTTTGTTTTAAAAAGTTGGCTCATATCTTGTATATTACTTTTAAAAACCATATTATGTTGAAAGTTCGATAACTATAATGAATCAAATTAGCTAAAAACTGTATTACATTTGTTTGAGTGACATACTTTGTGAAGACGTCTTACTTTCAAAATATAATTTAGGCTATAGGAAGAACGGCATCTACTAAACCCTGATTTTAGTAAGAATCCCAATCTATTTCATATCAGAATATTATCATATATTAGTATTTTCGTAGGATAAATTGCCATTTAGAATGGAAGAAGAAGTTTTCTTCTGGAAGATCTTTTATCCTATCTATACACTACTATAGGGTAGTATTCTGGTTCGAAATAAGGCCTTCCAAACGAGCTTCCTCAAAAATCATCGTATATGTAACCCTTCATCAACCAAAGATCTCTATATAACTGAACGGCCATCTGTGCTTGAATTTTTCAAGCTGTCGACTGCATACCATTGTGTAAGAAAGAAGAAAACTTTTGGTTATCTCTCTCTCTCTCCTACACCTATACAAGGCAATGTGGCATTTTGACATTGTTCATTAATTTGATTGAATATATGAGATACATAAGTTTGTGACTAGCTAAATGAAATAAATATGTTATTAAAAGCTTTGAAGCGCATACAAAATTTGAAATTGGTGAGTTTTTTCTTTAAATAGGTATTTATGCTCTTATATGCGTTGATTTTTGAAGGAAGCTCATTTGGAAGGCTTTATTTCCTACCAGAATCCTACCTTATATTAGTGTTTGGTAGGATAAAACACCTTCCAGAATGGAAGTTTTACTTTCATTCTAAATGTCCGTCTATCCTGGTACGAAATAAAGCCTTATAGATTGGGATTATTACTAAAATCAGGGTTTAGTAGATACCTTACCTCCTACAAACCTATAACCCAAGTTATCATTTGAACGTAAGACTTCTATTACACAAATTGTGTTATTCAAACAAATGTAATATAGTTTTTAGCTAACTTGTTTCATTATAGTTATTGAACTTTCAACATAACATGGTTTCTGAAAGTAATATACGATATATGAGCCAACTTTTTAAAACAAAAAATGGCGTATAATAATATTTTCCACAAGCCTATAACTTAAGTGATCCTTTGAACGTATGGGAATTACACACAGATTGTCATTAAAACAAGTGTTATCACGTTTTAATATACCTTATTCATTATATTTAACGAAATTTTAATAAAATATGGTTCTTGAAACTAATTAACAAGCTAATAGACTGCTTTAAATATAAGTGTAGCTTTGTGAGACTTTAAACAACATGGATGATAACTACATATTTAAATATATTGAAGATTTTATTCGTATTTGTACAGTATTACCTGTAAAACTGAATTGTAGATCCTTTAATGTAAATGTTTCTTCAGGCAAGTGTGGTATAATACTTCATTATTTATAAACAATAACACTTTTATTCATCAGAGACATGTTTTCACGTAAGAACATTGAAATAAACCGTTAAATCTTTCACCCAAAATTAAAAAAGACGACAAACTTGAGCGTCACGTTTTTGTCCTTAGCAATGCTAACGCTTATGTCCATCCAGTAAAATATAGAGATCACTGACATCAACTAATTTAAAGAAAAAACTCACCAGTCTCAAACTTTGTTATGCTCTTCAAAGCTTTTACTAACACATTTATTTAATTTAACTAATCACTTATTCTTGTATTTCATATATTCAATCAGATTAATGAACGATGTAAAAATGCCACATTGCCTTGTATGGGTGTAGGAGAGAAATAGACATCCGAAAGTTTCCTTTTCTCTTACACAATGGTTTTCAGACGACGGCCCTAAAGTTTCATTCACAGATGTCCATCCAGTTGTATTGTATAAATTAATGACTTCAACATTAGCACATTAGCAAGGAGTAAACTTATATGAAAGAGTCATAGCATAATTTGTAAAAAAAATATATATAGAGGAGGATGGACTTAATTTACAAACACTTAAAAAAATTACGGTGAGTAAAAGGTAATTGATATACGTATATAAAATTTAATTTAATATAGTAAATAATCAAATACACCAAATATGATGTAGATTGCAATATAAACCAATTAAAAATATATAATATTTTATTACTTATATGTATACATAAAGTAGTTAATTCACACACAGTATAGTTGGCTTACATTTAAATATTAACACAAAATGTTTTTATACATAAGTAATTTAAAAGTTGCCAGCTTAAGGGGAGGCGGAACTGGGGTGGGAGACATGCAGAATTTCTCTCCACTTGTTAAAATAAAGGGGGGAAGATATGTTCTTCCAAAGTACCCCCACATCCTCTTGGATATTTGCCATCTATATTCTAGTGCGCCTTATGTAAATCACGCAACAGAAGGATGCCCGTAGTAAGTAACACCTCTAAATAGCTTCTTGAAGCATATAATCATATAATAGTTTTTTTAATTACAGAGGGGGGACCCGGACACCCTACAAACCCAGCTTGCCTAATAATTTTCTCACGAAACGCTACTGTCTAGAGATGTTGAATGAATTTGACCCTTTTTTGGAAGAACATCTCAAATTGTATAGGAATCCAAGAAAGGGGAACCCATCGTATTGATCGGTAAACATTTGTGAGGATTTCATTAAATTAATAAGACAATTTTTGGTGCTATTTTGAAAAATTAAAGAATCAAGGTTTTTCTACACAATAAGTGTGAACTCTACTCCTGACATCTAACATACTGACCAACTGACATTTACTATCCGGTTCATTCAAATGTTTGAGCCTGTGGAAGTTTTATTAAGTTCATCCCCATCTTTTCTCATGGAGCAAAGAATTTAGCAAATATTGTTGTCGATTTCCTTAATGAGAACAAAATAACCCCATTATCAAACTGACATTGTCAGAAGTTTGACAATCCTTAAATATGTCTGGACGCAATACTGTATTGCAAACACGGATTCATCAACTGAATGAGTTCGCCATGTATGTCCCCTGGGCTGGACACAGACTGAACTTTGCGGGAATAGAAGTGGCAGAGTGTTGTCCACAAACTGTAAAATTATTTGACTATGTTCGGTCTATGTATCCATTTTTTTCTGCTTCTACACATTGATGGAATGCTCTTGCTTATTCTTTAGGAAAAATTGTTGTGGTCAAGTGTCTGTCGGACACGAGGTTCCTGTCACAGTTTGTTGCTGTTTATACTCTATACCGTGGGTTAGGGGGGCATTTAACATGCACTGGATTCTGTATTGACTGACACAGAACAAGAAGGGAACACACGGTGATCTTCCTCACAGTTCTTTGTAATGACATTCTTGAAAGAGGGAAAAGACAAGTAAGGTACTGCAGTCAGAGGATTGGAACATACTTGCTGCCAAGAATCTTTTTGAATCTCTAAAAACCTATATTTAGGCAAATTTAGTAAATATGAATTGAAAGGCAGGAGTAGGTGTCCAGATTCAGATTATAGGGATGAGAAAATAAACTGTATTGGAAGCGATATATGCGTCTTACTAGAGATGATCAAACAGAAGAAAAGGTAATTCTTAGTAATAGTGAAAAGTACAAGGTGGAAACATTCCTTCCTATTCTGGACTCTTTAATTTCTGAGCTGACAAAACGTAAAGAAACTTATTAATTGCTTGTAAATTTGTTTTCCTTATCTAGTGAATTAGAAACAATTAGTTCTGATGAGCTTAACAAAGAGTGTGAACATCTGGATAATGTATGTCCCAAATACATCGATTATGGTGACTTTTTAATTGAATGTCAGCGTCTCAAGCCCTACATTAATTTATATACAAAATTGTGAAACTCTCCCTGCATTTTACAAAAAAATAATTCTAGACAACTTGAAATCAGTGTTTCCCAACGTAGAAATTGCACTCAACGTGTTTATGTGCATGACGATGACCAAATGTGGAGGAAAGAATTAATTTTAAATACAGAATTTATACAAAATTAACTTTACATTAAAATGAGGCAGTAGCTTTTGAACTGGCTTCCACTCATATGAGTGGAAAATGACATCCTGAAGACCGTTGACCTCAAGGCAATTTTAAAGAAATCGCCGCAATTGTTTGTGTTGAACACTTGGTTAGTAATAAATAATTCATATTGAGTTCATACTCTCCCATCTCCGTCTGTATGCTTTACCAACTGAGTAACTCCCTACAATTTTTATGTAGATTTTTTTTTTCAAGTTCAAAGCTTGTGTTATATTGTTCAAATGAATCTTTGCTGTACAGCATTTTTTTAAATGCTTATACTGATTTTGTTGGAGGTAGAAATAAATATAAGTTTAATTTTATTAATGATTTACTTTTTTTTTCCTGCGAGTGGTTGTTTAAGTAGAGACCCAGTGCACTGCCGTGTTCGTGGGATTATAACGCTGTTAAGACCGCCCTGATCTTGACCACAATGAAATCTGAACCAACCACACGGTCTGTTGGATGCCATTTATATTCAAAATCGATTCCTGTGTGACCTTAGTTTAAGTTGAATTTTACTACTTATTTAAATCAAATTATACTACCCCCTTTTCTTGCCCCATATCTAAGATTGACAATTCATAATGTTGTAATTTAATTGTATCTATATATCTATCTATCTATCTATCTATCTATATGTGGTATTATATTAGTTAGGCTGTGAGATTGATAGACCTTAAGTATTTATTTTTACATAATAATGTTTCTGAAAAGGGGAACTAAGCCCGACGCGATTGAATGTGATTTACTTTATTGTTTTTTTTTATGTATATTGTTTCTATGAGTTTATTGAGAAATCTTTATAAACTGCGGTCCATTTACCGACGATTTAATCGTAACATAATTTTTCACTCTCCTTACAGTTATTTTTCCAACAATATGTCCAAAACGGCAATTGTCTTGTTAGCAGAAGGAGCTGAAGAAATGGAATTAGTTATTTCTGTGGATGTACTAAGACGAGCCGGTGTTGGGGTGACCATTGCTGGTTTGAGTGGCAAAGACCCTGTGAAATGTAGTCGAGATGTAATTATTGTCCCTGATGCAAGTTTAGAAGATGCTGTGAAGAAGGGACCATATGATGTTGTTGTTCTTCCTGGGGGTTTAGGTGGTGCAAAAGCCCTTGCTGCTTCTGCAGAGGTACTGAGTATCAGTCCTAATGCCAGGATCACGATCAACTTAAGGTCCTGACACAGACCCCGTATCCATAGATCCGTAAGAAATTGGTGCCACAGTATCAGATTGCTCTGGCCACAGAGTCCTTATCCGTAAGACCGTACTCCGTAAAGTTGATCAACTTTAACTTTCTAAGGACTAGTTTAAACCTCGACTATCAATCATAGCTAAGTAAATTTGTGCATGCGCGTTGGTATCCATTTTAAACACCAAAATATATGGTTTATTATTGGATTTTATTTTGTGATTGGTTATATTCTTGTTAAAGATCAAAACATATAATATATACACACACACATAAAGGACGCACGAAAATAATATTATTTATTAATGCTTGCTTTGTTTGAATTCAGAATACTAGTACCTACATTTCTTTTACACTTTAAGGCTAATTTATTTAAGTTGAATAGTTAAAATCATGTTATGAATATATTCATTGTGATTGTATTACATTTTAAGTAGGCCTACCCTATATCATGGAAGTTTTTTCAACAATTTTTTTTTTTGATCAGCTGACTGTTGGGCGCTTGCTCCTTGCTCTAGACAATTTTCTTTTTAAGGTTTTCATTTGGACAAAGTCTCTGACCATCTCATTGGTTGGAACGGTCAAATGATTACGGATATGGACTGTGTAGTCGCGAATAGAATTTCTTGAGGACCAGGACCACAGACCTACAGATACGGAGTCTGTGTCAGACTGTGTCAAGTAACGTAACATCCACTTAACATAAAGAAACTATTGTAAGTTCAGGATTCACATAACATAACTTAACGACTGGAGCAAAACACTAACAATGGATTTAAACTCTTTGCAGATAATTTGTTCAATATAGTGCAACCCAAGCATTTAGGGCTGATTGGGCTGCATCTACTTACAATAGAGGCTTTACTGTGTGCGCAAAATAGAGTGTGACAAGAGGCTACAACAATTTATAGCTCGAGAACCCTTCACTTAATGTTCATTCAATGTGCAGGATCTACCCTGTACAGCTCTTATGTTAAGCGAACATTAAATTAACAGCTAAACTTTTTAATGACACCCACTAGCTCAGATTTTCATGAAACTTTTTTGCTTGCTACTACCACCAAACTACCATGTGAAATATTTAATGGATAGTATGGGGCAGAGGGTTGGAATTTTTTTCAATGTCAAGTAGTTACGATTGAAATGTTTTCCATCACTTACACACTAAACAACATTTGAAAGTTTTAAATTAAGTTAGGCCTGCATATAACAAAACAAATTTTGTTATAAATTTCAAAACTTTTTTTAACTTGCCTAATTTTATGGGTAACGTTCCACCATATTCACTTAGCATTGTGTTGAACTAAACGTTCTGTGTGCTAATGAAACTTTCTTACAACAGTTAAGACACCTTATATTTATAGCCCATTGGTGATTTTACGTCGGCATATTTATTAATATGCATTAAGCGTCTACAAGTTCTACATTTTTCTTTTTACTTAATAGACCTAAGTTTTGTAAATGATTACGGTAAATATTGTTTTATTATCTTTAATAAAAATACATTGAACGTTTTCCATCAAAACAACCTAAAGCAGCAGATGGTCACACATCTCAACAGCATAGTACATCTTTTGGTGTGTGATATTTTTTAATGCAAAATATTAATGTTTTCAAAACACACAAACAAAAAACAACCGAGCTTAGCCTAACCTTTCATTAAACATAAAAAAAGATCTTAACCTAACCTTTCACGTGTGGAAAACAAAATCTTCTTAAAAGAAGACTCAATAGAACCTTGCCTCAAATTAACCACTAAATGAATTTTTAAAGACATTGTTTAACGATTTAGATATCTTTCATATAACATTTGTATTGTTATAATTAACTAGAAACTTTAAAATGCTTTGTGTTTGTGCTAGAAAACATTACATTTCCCATAATTTGACAGAGACTAAAAATAAAGAATCTCTCCTTTGCCTCATACTGTCCTTTTTACTCCCTAGCCCACATATATTCCGTTCACGATAGGTTTTTACCTGGATGACAGTTCGAAAATCATATGTTTAGGTGTTGGGTTGCCAACACTTGTAAAAGATTACAGTTTTGTTATAAATGTAAAGTTCTTTAATTACCTGTTATATATTACATTTAAAATAACTTTAAGTTTTCTCATACTATTTCATTTTTTTAAATAATTTCTTGTTATCCAACTCGAAGCATGGAGCAATGTGCTATATTTGTTAGGGCAGTGCAGACACATACAAAATGTGTGGTACACACTGTTTAGGAAGGAGCATACCAAATATGGAATGCCACTTTTAATGTTGGGATGGGTACTCAAATTTAAAATCAGAATACAATTCATTCAAATTAGTAGTTAATCTTTTTTGTTTGTTTACATTTTTATAAATACTGGCTTTTATCATTTTTCCATTGTCCTTTTCTAAAACCTCACTGAACTTGCCAACTCAATATTTCTTTTTCACTGACAAATTTTCTGTGTGATGCACTGGCCTGGAATTTAAAAGGAGACTCTCCTCTCTCTGTCAGTGATGTATTAATTCTCTCTAGTGTTTCTTCTTTGGAAATTGGTGTTTCTAAATTACAAATAATTTGATTTTTGTTGTCACTGTCTACATCCATCTCTTCAATGCCATCATTTTCATTTCCAAAATATTTTCTTTTCATGAACGAATCAAAACAACTTCTCAGATGGGTTTCATACTTATTCAGGTAGAATGTTTTATGATGTTCACAAACATTAAATAGAAGTTCAGAACTTAACCCACTCGTCGAGGTCAAAAGTTATTTTTCTCATGCACTTATTCTCTCTGTGTTATACAATGTTTTATTATTCTGCTGGTACATTAATTCTACATAATGGCCAATAATCCCACAAGGTAATTATTTACTATGATGCATAATGTCTACATATGTGTTTTAAATTAGCTGCACTCGGCTAAAATATAGTATTTCATAAATTAAAATAATTAATATAATAGCATATTAAAATCCCATTCATCCTAAGCCTTTTAGACCATACCTTAAGGTTTAATTAAAATAAAAAGAGAGCCCTGCCTCAGGCCATAATGCTCACTTAAGAGTTGACGGGAGATAAATTGTTGGTATTGAAAATACAGACCAATCAGTGGGAAGAAACATTTCAATAACTATGATACCCATTCACTATTGGTGTTTTTCTTTCTCCTCTTTTATAATTATAGATAAAACTCTTTAAATATTTGTTTGCTAACCATCAATTAAAATTCGAATAATAAGTTTTATGATAAATGATGAATTATATGAAACTAATATTTAAAACTGTTGTGGCTTGCCAATTGACTACATATAGTTTAGCGGTTCTCATTTTGAGCAGAACTATCGCAAGCTTCATTCTCCGAGACAGTTATTGTTATTTACTCTTTATTTGCGCCTTCCCTGCGAAAACAAAGCAACACATCCTGAGACTGTCTTTATAAGAGTTCACTTGAAATTGGTCAGTCACCAACCATATACAGGAGCCCAGAGTAGGCCTAAGGAGGCAATTATATGATGATACTTGTTTGTGTTCATGGAGACAAACACATTCATTTCTCAATCATAATATTTTACTCCTTATTTTAAACTAAAAAATATTTCTTTTCTAGTTAAAGTAGATACAGTAAATACAGACGGCTACTATCGTTGTAATCTACACAAGAAGCAGGCGGAAGATAATTTTAAAATCTTAAATATATATAAAAAATCGACATTCGGATATTGTCTAACAGTTAGTAGAAAGTAGAAAGTGGTGTTTTCGTGACATAATCATGGATAATATGCCCAGCTGAAATGGGCTATGGATTACATTTACTAATAATACAAACATTTGGAAGAAGGTACAGTTAAAGTGGATAGAAACATATAAAAGGGACGAACACAATGTGGCTTTTACAATTAAAAGAACCCAGTTCACATTTTACACTGCTGCCATTGGACAAAGAGTTACCTCTTGAAGAAAATTGATCACTACCACCGGCAGCAGTGTAAAGTATGAACTGTGTTATTCTTTTCACTGTAAAAGCCATATTGTGTTCATCCCTTTAATATGTTTCTATCCACCTTTCCTACACCTTCTTCCAAATATAATACAATTACCTCATAAAGTGAAGAGGTTTTCCTTATAGAGATATGATAATAAAAACTTATACATCACCTCACCACTTCAGATTAGTTTCAGTGATACTTGTAGTCCTGGGCTACTTGGTACCTGCCAGTCCACCACTGATATACATGCAATCAACTGATATAGAGTATCGAACAACTGTCTAAAATCAAGATTTCATATAGACAAAGATTTGGAACTTATAAATGCTAGTCAGGCCTTTTAATAACATGATTATAACATTAATAATCATATTATGATTTATTATCAAATAATATATATCTAATATATAATATGCTATCCTTGTACTTGAGAGAAAGAAATACCGGGAAGTTGTTTTCTTTCTCCTTTACACTTTGGTGTGAAGTAATTATTAGTATTATTAGTATTATTAGTATTATCAGTATTAAACTAAAAAAAAAAAAAATCTAAATCATTGAGGTAAACTCAAAATTATTCAAATTAGCTATTACAAAGTAGTTCATGTGTTCAAGAATAGTTATAGAAAACATTAACAAAATTATTTATATTGGGAAACTTAATGTAGAGTGTGTATTGATTGTGTAGGTCGGATGTTTGCTGCAACAGCAGGAGAAGGCTGGTCGTATTGTGGCAGCCATCTGTGCCGCTCCGACGGCCCTCAAGTCCCACGGCATTGGACCGGGCAAGCTGCTCACTTCATACCCTTCCCTCAAAAAACAGATGCTTGAAAACAACGTGTACAAGTATAGCGAGGAAGAAGTGGTCGTGGACGGGCAACTGATCACCAGTCGGGGACCTGGCACGGCTTTCAAGTTTGGTTTGGCGATTGTCGAGAAGTTACTTGGCAAGGAGGCGGCTGACCCTGTTGCGAAGGGCATGCTCCTCTAGAACTAATGATAACATGCTGACACTAGAGTGAGGGTCAACATTTGGTAATACGTTTACTCTTTATGTTCTCTGAATATTAGTTTGTATTTTGTATTCCTACAAACACTCAAAACACATCATGATTACAAAAACCTTAAGTTCAGGGTAAATTTTTCTGTGAATGAAAACAGTTTTGAATACTTTGATTTGAAATAAGCACCTTTAAAGCATTTTACCCCCTTCCTTTAATCATATTTACTCCATAGCCATCGGAATATGGGCCATTTAATTAACTGGGTGTAAAAAGAAACATTATTATTTTATATTGTCTCCTTGAAACATTCACAGCTAACACGGGGAACTAGTCGATCTTTTGGTCTTGGGCTAAAGTGCTCACTTCAGGACCCGATGTTTGTGGATTCGAACCCGGCCAAAGTTGCCAAATTTTTTTTGAGAGATAAAAATCTGTACCACAACTTCTTTCGGAGGAGAAGTAAAGACATCGGTCCTAAGTCGATTTTAGCATGTAAAAGAACTGAAAAATACGAAAATACACCTTTCTTGGCAAAATGAGTAGGTCTTTCGCTCTTGTTCATAGAAATTCTCGTGCGCTGATTTACTTAGTCAGTTCAGAAACTCCATGTTAAATACCTCAATAATAATAATAGTTAAATGAAACCCTTTTTAAAATGAAGTATATAATATATATATTTTATATATATATATTTCTATCTACTATTAAAGCGGGCACAAAAATTAATGGGTGTTATGACAACAAATTAATTTATCTTTTTCCTTATTAACCTTATTCAAGCCAAGTTTAGTTAAAATCTACTTTTTTAAATTTGACTATAATCTGTAATAGGCGACATATTTGAGAATGTTTATACAATTGGGTTGTGTCATTTATTTTGAAGCTATGCTATTCTGTCTTATATATAATATTTGATATGTACTATTAGTTACATACCTGTAATTAAATAAATATATATAAAAATTATAATTACAAGTATGTTTATTTTAGAGCATAATCCCATTGGCTGAACTGATGTGAAAGCTCCTCCTCAGTGGGAGTTTAACCTTCTTCCACAGATTGACCAACCAATGGAGGAGTTTCCCTCAGAGACAAGTGGGTGTAGGTTAGAGGGGAGATTTCCTCTTTGGATCAGATGGAACCTAGGTTAACCTGGCTACAAAAACTCCTCGGACCAATGAAAAGGATCCTTTGACCAGATAGGTTCCTGGACCTGTTCATCTCCCACGGTACTGACCGGATGGAAATAAAAGAATCAGAGATCGTCCATAATTGTGTTGGAGAATATCATCTCTGGATCTTCCTCGTCTTGTGAGAAGTGCTCAATCATCAACAAAGATATATGGTCAGTCGATCTCATTATTTGTTCAACTCTTGCTATTCTCTGATAACACGTCTTAAGCCACATACTGACAGTGCAAGGTGATGCGCTTCGCACAGCTCGTGACGCTCGCCTCGGCTTGAGACATGCGCCATAAGATAGTTTTTATAGGTGCATGCCTAAAGCGAGCATTGAAACTATCACGCACAATGTACTTCAGAAGACAACATGATTTCTCCTGTCTGTAAGATCCCAAGAGAAATCTGACCTTTTTTATCAGTTTCTTGACAGGAATATTTACTTTGACGGAAATTTCATGTCACGCAGCTTGCCTTTTATTATTATTATTATAATATTCCAATTTTTGCATCCCATAATTGATTACTCATAAAGTTGAATGACATACAACTTCATTGTCCTTCATGACACGTGCAAAGTCCAGTCCACCGGTCCGAACGAAACGTGCTGCTTGCATTTAAGTGCCTTTTGAGCTTGACCGGTTTACCGACAAGCACATGGCTCACTGCAAAGCTCGCTGTCTCACACTCTCCTTATGCGGCTTCATAAAACTTCTGTTTGTAAAAGCCAGGGTGACCTGGCGGTCTAGGGGTAAGGTGTCGGACTTCTATGCTGGGGTCTGGGGTTCAATCCATGGTCCCGGCACAGATTTATCTGATTACCAAACCCTTCCTTCACCTCTGACAAGACATCTTGTGAATATGGGGAATGCCAGGCCTCCACCGTGGTTCGGATTACACGTTAAACTGTAGGTCCTCCATTTCATCTCACAATCACTCTACCATTACACATTATAGTAAGTGCGTATAACCCGAACGGGTAGTAAGACGTGGTGCTAATAATAATAATAATAATAATGGTAAAAGCCACGTACGGACAGTGCAAAGCAGTGTGCTTTGCATACCTCGCTCTGATGCGTGCACAGTACACACGTGTCACGAGCCGTGTGCTTGTCGGTAAATCAGTCGTGCTCAGAGGCGCCTCACTGCTAGCAGAGCATTTCTTGTGGGTGGTTGAGTTGTTGCCTTGCTCTGTACTTCGCTTGCATCATGGACAGCATCGAAGTTCTACGTTCAAGTAATTCAACTTTATGAGAGTAATTGTTTATCATGTGAAGAGTTCAAGATATAATAGAAATTAAAGAGAAGATGCATGGCATGAAATTTCCACCAATTTAAATATTCCTGTCGAATAACTGAAAAAAATGTCAATTCGTCCTTAGGATCTTACGGACAGGAGAAATCAAGAGAAAACAAAAGCAGAATTACTGGATCAGGTATGTATCTATTCCAAATTATAGAAGTGAAGCGTCATACAATCATAATTTAATGCATTTGTACATATAATTAAAATATGACGTACGGGAGGCCTACCTTCATAATTGGCTCAGATATTTTAGTGAGCATTTCACTTGTTACCTAAATTAAACTCACAAATACAAATTTATTTTTCAGGCGTAGATGATATCTACACATCAAAATGATTAGTCTATACACAGTTTAAATTTCTTGTGGACAAATACATACAAAATAACCCTAGAGATAGCATGTCCGACGAAAGTATACATATACCTACAATTTGCCTTGCTATCGAAGAACACAAGGCATAATGTTAACCAATACTTACCTACTGTGTTCTTCGATAGCTCTTTGTAAATTACACTGTCTACAAAATATTATTAAAAGGGAGGTGGTAATCATCCTATCTCCCCCATGCTATTTTCTAAAATTGAATACCCGTTTTCTTGAATTCCATTAAAGATAAACATTTGAAACTTTCATATTGATTTCCAAGACCACTTACACATATTTAAACTCCTCGGATTTTTTATATTTATATAATTTGCCTTTTTATGATTTTTTTGAACCCTCATTTTCAGATTAAATAAGTTATTAATTTATTTCAAACACAATTATTATAGTAATCTGTTATTGTTATATATTAAAAAGGCTGTGTTCAAAGTATTATTACAGTACTATGAATAATCAGTGAAATTTGCATTGTGATATCTTCAACAGATCCTTAGAAAATGGGTCATTTACGCTAAAAAGAGTAAAACTCCCACAAATCCTGTTTATTTAAAGTTGCTTTTGCAATCAAAAGTTAAGAACACTGTTACTCAATGTTAAGGGTTGACTAAAGCTTTTTATATTGTTGCAAACTGTAAGAACAATTAGACAATAATATTCCTTACTTGAAAATATATATAATCTAGTCACCAGAAAATAGATATATAAAAATTTACATTGGAAATATAAACATAAAATGTCTAAATTATGAACAACTATTACTATACAGTACTTCAAAGTGTATTTTGATCATGTCACATCAATTTAAAAAAACTTACGTTAGTTAAAAGTAGCACTTATTTATATAATTTTGATTTGGAAACAGATATAAAAGGTAGGTAAATTTTTTTTTTTAGGTTTTTTTGATTCCTGAACCCCTTGCCATAAATATATTGTAACTAATTTTAATAGTTATTTTGCCACGGAATTGCACTGTTTGTTGCAAAATGTTCCACTAGATGTTGTCCTATGTTTTTGGCTGTGCTACCTGCTCTTCTAGGTGTATTAACAATAGGTTGTAGTATATTGTATTTTTGGTTATTCCTTCATTTGCCCGGAATGAGCTGTCTATTTTCTTCTTCGTCAAATGTCCCAATCGATGTGTAAAGATTCCTTGAGGCAGATCTTTTATATAGAAAATTATGTAGATACATCACTGTCAAAACAACCTTCTTACCTTTCTCTGGTCTTAGTAATATTGGTTTCCTAAGAACTCGAAATACTTAATTAGCTATACCAAAGGTATTCTTTACAACTCAACGGGCCCTGGACAGGCGATAATTAAATATTCTTTCAACTAAACCACTCAGTGGCGATCCTTTGAACAGTTTGATAGTATAATTATTTAATTCAAATGCCTGATCTGCTAATATCATATAAACACTTCTATAGTGCACGGAAATTGTAATATTTTTGGTTCTGGTACAAACAGTATTTTGTTTTCTAACCTTCAACACAATTATGTGTTTTGAAGATAACCCCATCTGATATTCTACCAGGGCAACAAACATCGATACATACAAAATTATAATTTGCGTCCACTAAAGCCAATAACACTATACTGAAATTTTTTTTGTAATTATGAAGTTCAGCTCCGCTATGCCATTGTGCTTGTATATTAATGTACTTACTTTCCATCCATAGTGCCCTATGCACGAGGGAAATTCTATATCTTTTCAAAATCCTCAGTAATTTCTAATCATTATTCTTCTGAAGAGGGTACCTGAAATAAAAACAAAAAATTTATAAAATTCATCATTGTTTCAAAATGTGCAAGATCTTCTTGAAGAGACTAGAGATAATTTGAACACTAGTTTATCGAATGTAGGCACAACCACAACAATCGACTTCACAGAGTGCAATTAGTTCAACACCAACATTTTCTTTAGCAAATCAATCTCAACCAATGAGGAAACGTCGTGCTGTTGATGAAAAAATGCATGAAAGTATGCTGAAGAGTGCATATTATATTTTAAGGATGATATTGGAAGAGCCAAATGATCATTACACATAGTTTGGAAACCGTGTAGCAAATTAACTGCGGAAATATGACTAGCAAACATTACCTTATGTCAAAAAGGCCATATTTGACATATTGTTTTAGGCAGATACTGGACAGTTCACCCACACTCATTAGGGATATTACACTGCTGAATACTATAGTTCACATGCTTCGTTGTTATCATCATCATCAACAACAACAAAGTCAACCCTGTTGTCACCTCTTTATACTGCCACTCCCATTCCCCCACCACTACACCTCCAGACCCTACTCGTCCATCCTCAACTCTACCACCCACGGCATCCCACCCACATACCACCGGCATACCACCTAATATTGCTTTACCTACTTCTCAAAATGATCCTGAGCTCATAAACTCTGAAGAAAAAAAAAACTAGATTATTTCAAACTTTGAATATAAACTGTTAACAATATGTTTAAAGTATTTTCAGAGATTAAAGTATATATTGAATTAGAATCTGGTATGTACTTACTTTTATATCATCTTTTAATACTTCAATCAGGGTGTCACAAACTTCTGGAACATTTCTGATATTTGTTTGTTTGGATATGCGAAACAAGTACAGGCAGTCCCCGTTATACGAGGTTTAAAAAAAACTACAAAAGGTCCTTGAAAGGTTTTGTATTTGAGCTGATTTGCGCCAAAGCGGTGATTGTTTGGAGTGTACATTTAGTATGTAATGACATGGCGCGCTGTTTGTCATTTCGCTCTCTCCTCAAGGTCAGTGCTCCCATGCTCTGTCATTGTCTGGGTTTGTCTATTTTTACAACTTAGTCACCTCGAGCTATCGATCGCTGTCAGTAGCTCTGAACTGTTAACATACATATATACCTAGTCTAGCAAGTGTATTTCCTTTTAGCATTTTATTGAGTGGTGTGACATTTCGTTTAGTATTGTGTTCCAGTTATTGAAATTTTGCAAAAACATAAGGAACATTCAAATGTGAATACTAAAAAAGTGTGAGAGATTCTCTTTCATTGGAGATTAAACTGGATTTTCACCACATCATTTAAATGTAAATACTCTTTGAACGTTTTATATTTCACTGTTGAATTTGTGTGTTTTATTTAACAGATTTTTAATTCTTTATCATTTGTTCTTGTTTCATGCTGTTCTGATCTATTATCTTTTTCACATTTTATTTATTACATCTATAACAAATTTAATCTTCATCCAATTCAAGGTTTTGTCTATGCTCGATTCGGAACACTTTTTGAAAGTTTAAGAACTCATGCCTTTGAAAGAGGACTCTCCATGTTTTTCTTTGGAAGAAGAAAAGTGAAGTGAGTTTCCTTCCGCAGGAAATGGAAACTTAAGTGGTTTAATCTGACCATCGACAAGTGTAGTATCCCATAATGGAAAGCCCCAGGTTCGGTCTTCAGCCTGGGCAATTTAGTTTTTCATATTCCTTCTAAAATTCTAAGATATCTCCAAAATAATAAAGAGCTATATGTTTGTCATTTTTCGGCAAATCATACAACACTAAAATTCTCAACTTTTGAATCTAATTTCATAAACCACATCTTACCTCTACAAATTTACTAACTATGGTTTTTAACTCTAAAAACACGTTCTTTCTCGATATAAATTTCAATGAAATTCAGACTTTTATTTATTTATAATAAAATCATTGATTGTTGGATTAACAATAGGGAAAATACATCCCATTGATTTTATTAATTTCTCGATATCTTACAGGTAGAGAAAGCATTGTGATCGTAAAAAAAAAATTGAACTTGAGATTTTGATGAATCTCAACGTTTAATGAATCTGAAAAAGTTATTTTTAAATTTACCTCTGTCTATCTTTACCTCCAACTAGAGCCTAAACTATTTTACCTATTGGACTAAAACTTGGTTTTCATAGGGCTACCATGAGGGGTTTTTGGAATTGGACATCTAACCCTAAAATTAAGGGTAGTTTACTGAAGAGCAAAAAGAGAAGTCAATTTTCCCAAGACTCGCTCTAATGATTTTGATTAAATTTCATTTCTAAACATATATAAATATTCCAAACAAAATGGCTACTCTCAATATTTTGGCAAAATGACTTTAAGGGCTCCAGTCTGATGCATAAATTATCATTTTTTATTATATCTCTGAAACTATTTGAGATGTGAAATTATTTATCATCACAAATATGTAGATCTATTTATAATACAAATATTATATTCTAAGCATATTTTTATAAAACCAGTAACTTTCAAGCTATACGCAAATATTTATATTTTTTAACTTTTCAAACACTAAAGGTAAAGTATTGTGACCATGAAATAATCTAACCTGAAATGTTGATAGATGTTGACATCTCATGACCTCCCGAAACCCAAAAATTGGTCTTTGCAATGCCGTCTGCCTGTTTCTGTTTAGACTTAGAATTAAGAGGAGTTTAATAAAGGGTGAAAAGAGAAAAAATTGAATTTCTCAAAATTGGCTTTAACGATTTTAATTAAATTTCATATCTAGGCGTTGATTAAGATTATAAATAAACTGGATATTTTATTTTCTCATGAAAATGACTTTTATGGTACTTTCCAGAAGTCAAAATTTCCGTATCTCCGCAACTATTTTGAGATACTAAATAACTTATCATTGCAAAATTATAGTACTATTAAAAATAAAAAAACTTTATATAAAACATATTTTTATAAAACCAACAGATTCTGAGATATTGGCAAATATATTAATATAATTTTGTAAGCTTTAGGGTTAAATAGATACTAAAGTTTTAACGCAATAATTTTGCAATGCCATAGAGTGATTAAATAGAACTAAGTCTTTCAAAAAGTTTGTTATTTTTCCTTAAGCCTCTTAGAAGAAATGTTTGTACAACAATGATCTATTTCCATTTTAGACTTGATAGTCAATATATACATTTTTTATTGATCAAAATTTATAAATGAGGAAACTATTAGCAATGCAATGACATGAACATTTGCATCACCTAATAAAATGTCAAAATTTTTAACCAGAAGTCAAAATTTTAATACGAAATTTTGACCCTTGTGGACCCAATATTGATTTTTGTTATTGGTCCAAACATACAAATGAGGACATTAATTCTTTAAAAATAAAATTATAAAATTTAAAATCGGGACTCAAAAAATGTTTTATATAAGTATAGTGCAATTTATTATTGGATTTGCTAGTGTATATTATTTCGTCTCAGATATATTACAAGTTTTGAGTAAATACTCCATTTTTAAACAATAGAGAGAGAAAGTCTGTGCGGAGGTCCATACCACTTATTTTTAATACTGTTAAAATTATATTCTAACTTGAATATTAAAATGTTTCAAAAAGATTATTGCAGGGTGCCCAAACTGTCCTAAGTGCAAGTTGGATATAAAAATCTATTTTGTATTCTGGAACTTGTAAAATTTATTGTTATATTAGAGGAGTACTCAGAGGGAGGATATATTTGATGTTCATTGGATTTAAAATAATAGGTACACACATTTACAATAGCATACCACATTTTTTGGTGTCACTTTATTAATTGTTGACCTTACAATAGTGTTAACTTTTACTGTACAGATATATATTTTTTATATTCCCATTGAGTCACAGCAAGACGAGTAGATTGTTCGATAAGAGGATAAAGAACTAATGTGGTGAATTACACTCCAAAAGTAGAACATTATTGAAATTAAGACACAGTATGACAAAATACTAGTACTTTCATTGCTAATAGTAGGCTAACTTTTATTATTACTCTCATTTAAATAACAAGTATTCAAAAAGAGCCAATTATTCATCATAAAATGCAGTGGTATAAAGATGAGGCGACATCGTCATATTCTGGTTGATGAGAAGAAAAAAATACATATTTCTTTAGTTTATTGGGAAGGTTCATCTAATAAAAAAGTTTCTTTTGGATCATGTTCGATATCGGCCCAGTCCCCCTCGAACAACAGCCTCATTAGTACCAACAATGCTGGAATTTAAAGATAAAAATTTTTAGAATGAAAAGATAAAAAAAAAGTAATGAGGAGGAAATAGTTAGATATTCCGATCAGTTGGAAGAAGAAATTAAGTTAAAATAACCTGTGAGCATTTGGTGTGTTTTTCTTATTTTTCCATCAAAAAGGAGAATTTGTAGGATTGGTTGGCTTGCAACTCTTTCTATAAAGCTTGAGTGGTTTCAATTCCAGAGTTCGAAGTTAAAATCTTGCACTTATCACTAAACAAGAGAAATAATAAAAATCCAAATGACCACATATCAGCTTAGGTAAAAGCAATTTTTCTTATACAAATGAGAAAAAAAACCCTTTAGAACTTTGCTTGTATCCCTTCGGCCAAGATTAAAATAATCAAGCCTACCTACTTGACTAAAGAAAATATTTTCCCTTGCTTGCATTCATCTCCCTGGCAAAGATTAAAATAAAATCCTAATTACATGGCTATGAAAATATTTTCCACTGCTTACCATATTTATATGACTATAGGTAAATATAGTTTGCATTGAGTGCATCAATACTTCGCTTGTAAAAAAACAACTAGCCTGTAAGTATTTTCAACAAGTGCACTAAAATATATGTTAGTATATTTTTCTATTGTTGATGTTAAGACTGTTTCATGTTTTTTCTTGCCGTTTCTTAACCCTTCCCACCTCCCTCAACCTTTCCTCACTCTTGGAGGCAACAAGGACCTACCTGGACCACTCTAGGCTTATTGTATATCTTTATAGTTTGGCGGGCTAAGATTTCCCGCCAAATGTCGCTGGCGCTGATTTTAGCACTACTGGTCTAGTCAGTCGTGTGCTGAGACTTGATAGACCCATAAGTGATGTTTATAGGTTCCGTGAACTTTCACCTGGAAGCGGTCCAATCTCAATTATTCGTGTGCGTGTGTTAATGAAATTGACTACTCCAAGACAATACCAATCAAACATAAAGTGAAGGTGAGTTGCCTCTACCCATTCCCATTCCACCATACAGTCCATTTGTCCGTGTTCGTAACACTGGTCCTCCACAGGTTTCTTACCTTATCATTCATTGTGAATTGCGCTACAAAATACAAATGTACTATTAATTATTAAATTGTAGCCTTATAGATTTACGAAAATTACCCCTGGTTGTTTCCCTGGATAAATACCAACTACCCTAAGTGAGCCTCCCCTTCATAGATGCAAATGGGAAACAGTTTCCCCCCTAACTTAACAACTTTCCGAACAAACGACACAATAAAATAACTAAATCCTATAGGTATATATACGCCAGTCTGCTTTACCAATGAATAGAGTAATAGACATCTTGTGAATGTGGGGAATGCCAGGCCGCCACCGTGGTTCGGATTCCACGTTAAACTGTAGGTCCTTCATTTCATCTCACTACCATTACACATTAGCGTAAGTGCGTATAACCCGAATGGGTAGTAAGACGCGGTGCTAATAATAATAATAATAATAATAATAACAATAGAGTAATAGTCATACACACTACGGAAATCTCTCCCTGCAGCTGCGTCTGAATACGAGAACCCATGGTGTTGGTGGAGGATAGGGCCACAACGCTAGTCCAAGAGCGTCCATTGACATATAGCTCAGGTGACCTCTTGCCCTGGCTCAGTGATAGCCACTCCGTCGTGGGGGCTTGTGATATAGCAACGCTGTCTAAGTTTCAGCAAGGAAGAATCAGTGATTCGTCAAGAATGATCCCGTACGTTGGCCGAGTGATGCCTTCCCCCCATCGACGTCTGCACTGGATTAACTGAGTACAATTGTTCTGTCGGAGGATTCTTCATTAAGACGGACGATATCCTCTCCGAACTCATATCTCCCCCAGTACCTTCGTATAAAGATCCATGGCTCGACTGTAACGACTGTAACGCCGCCCCTTGACGCCTGTAATCAGATAGTTCATGGCTGACTTTTTGTATCATCCAACCAGTGGCGGCGGAACGTTTAAGAGCATTGGGG
>CABFVZ010001523.1:44643-61776 GCA_902151445.1 Timema monikensis | reverse complement strand
CCCCAGTGGAACACTTGCAACGTTACTTGCGAATGCAACACACTTTTCCTTTAGGTAGTTATCGTCAAAACCGTGTTTGCCTAAACAATCCAGGAGATTTTCTGTTACGGTCTCAGATGTTTGGTCGGATAGTTGAAGGAGATATAAGAATAAAAAATGTGGAGGATCCTCTTTGCTAACTTCACACTTCAAATAAGTTATCAAAGTAGACTTACTGCCAAGACTGGTCGATTCGTCTATCAAGACTGATATTTTGCCCGATGCTTATAATATTTGTTTTATGACTCTTTTTTCATTTAATCAGAAACGTGACAAATTATTTCCAATAAATTTTTTTTAATGTAGCCCCACATCTATATCTAAGCCCTTCAATTTTTGCACCTCTAAAAGATCAAAATGGTCAGTGTAAGGCCTATTTGCAATAAAATAAGCCGTTCTAAAGGCCGTTTTTGTTGTCATTAGGTAGAATGCATTCATTTAACCAAAAACCTTGTCTATTGAATCTTTTTTTTTTACCTTGGCAGCAATACCTTTAGCTGTTGTGTGCCCAAAATAATGTTTATGTTTAAAGACTATTTTTCCTCAAAGATCTAAGTTAAGCGGTTTTACTTGATCCATTAAATTTAACTAATTATGAACGCCATTCTTTCTTTTTTAAATGTGCCAAGTTGAGCAACTTCTTCACAAACATTACAACCAAGTTTCCCGCTGCTACAGTTGAGTCAAGGGAAATCCTTTTTTTTTTACGTCACCACATTTCTTCCGCCCAAATGGAAGGCAAATGAGAAATAGTTGAGTCCTGAGTCGATGAGCTTGGCACAGGCTGAGAATTATCAATAACACATACACCTTCGGCTTCTGTAGTCTGCACAGACTAGATTTCGCCAGATTTAAGGAGAGGATTTGTATCGCGCGAAGCAAAGGCTGAAGACTGTTTGTTTCCTCTACTGAAGAATGACGTGAGAGTTTTTTTTTTCTTAGCACATTTAGCAGATTCCATGACAATTACATATCAATAAATTATTTTGTTCATGTACAAACACAAAGGTACTGTGTAAACACACATAGCAATTAACAACATAATAAATTACGGATAAACCAAGAGTCACGACTGATATGCAAGACGCGGCAACCACTAATGACTCCTCAGTATTGAGGGAGGTGGGAGGGGTGTGTGCAAGGCAGAAAGAAGTAACGACACGTGCGCCGGCTATCTGTCACTGACTCACAGCACTTGATCAGCATTGTAGGATACATTTAAACAACAGCAGTGTCCTTCGTCACACACCATTGTAAGTGATAGTATCTTTCATTAAAAATATAATAATGAATACTTAGTGTTAAAATAAAACGTAGGCCAGTTTTTAAGTGAAAATAAATTTTATGTGAAGGTACATTTTTTATGTCTCCCAAAAAGCAGTACTGGAATAGCGTTCCGGCACCAGTGCACCCCTGCTTCTCACACATATACTTCGTAGTTTGCCGTTCGCTTTATGTTAAAAACCAAGTTAACCAACACACAATCACACCTAATAAAATAGTACCACCCTCAGTGAGGTCTGTAAACAACTGCTCGGTGCATGCTCAATCACTATGATTTTGGCGCGAAGTTTCGTTGTAGCGTTCTGCACGGCGAACACGCCAACTAGGAGTCGGTGCGTAATTTAAATGACAGTGATTCAGCAATGGTTTCATTCATATTGTCTTAGCTTTGGTATAAAAACAATTGAAAGATAAAATATTTTTTTGATTTTCCATAATTTATATAGGCCACACTGGGATCTTTATAGCACATAATAGAAGAGGGGGGGGGGGGCAAAACCTTGCTTCTATCAAGGAGGCAATGCCCCCTGCGCCCCCCATTTCACCGCCCCTGCTTCTACCTGAGTTGACGCTTTAACTGACCGTAAATAGTGAAAGAGGTATCAATCACCGAAGGAAGTTAGGGGGTGTCCTGCAAGGGCGGTTCTTGGATCTCACCTTGTATAATGCTTTCAGAAATCGTATTAATATTTTATGTTCAATAATTATAATTAAATAGATTACGTTTATTCGAATGTAACACTTAGTATAATAGTTCAAACACTCATTATAGGCTATAGGCTTGTAGGAAATATTAAATTAACCTACATCGACTTATTTAAAGAAACAAGTCATGGAAGTTGAATTTAGTGATGCTCTTCAAACCTTTTTCTAAGACATTTATCTTATTTAATAAATCATACGTTTATGTATCTCATATATTCATACAAATTAGCAAACTATGCCAAAATGTCACATTACCTTGTAAGAGAGAGAGAGGTACCCGAAAGATTTCTAATCTCTTTTACACAATGGTCTGCAGACAACGGCTCGATTTTCATTTTTTACAGATGTCCATTCCAGTTTTATTATAGAGATCAATAAAAATATGTACGATTTCTTTATTTTTTATTTAATAGACGAACCCAAAAACATTTACTTGAATATAAAGTTGTAATTGAGCTTATAATAAATTATAATATAACATTTGTATGGGACAGGAGGGTTTTAAAACAATTGTATTTTCTCACGATTAAAGTTAATAATAGGTTTTATATTAAAAATTACTATTACAAAAAATATTAAAAAACAACGACCAAAAAGTGCATTATATATATATATATATTTGAATATGGCAGGTAACCATGAAAACATTTTTATTAATTGTTAAATAAATGCTAACCGATATATTAAGTTATTTATTGGTTGATTTCATTTGAAGGAACTACAACAGTTATTGGCTAGGAAGCCAACTTATAATTAGAGTAGCTCGCTGGATTAATAAAGAACTACATTTGCATCTTAACTAAAAATATAAATTAAAACATCAAAAGGAAATTTAGTGTGGTTTTCGAAAGTAATTTAGTATTTGGTTGTTGAAAACAGCTCTGTGCTGTAAAATAGGTCTATATAATTGTCACTGTTGCTTATTAAATTGTACGCACGAGGTATGCAAAGAAAGTTCATATAAAAATGTTCGCTGGGTTTCAAGATTTAACAAAGGACTTGTAATGTACTTTTTCAAGCAAGCAACTGGGAGTACTTTTTATAGTGTGTAGACAAAATAATAGAACCATACTCCAAATTGCTTCGAATTATAGACTAATAGAGAAAATGTTTTGCTCTAGTGTTAGTAAAGTCTTTTGTGTTTCTTTTGATGAACCCTAACAATTTAAATGATTTTATAGCAGTCATATTTATATGTGTAGAGAAAATCAGTTTATAGTCTAGAGTAGTATCTACACTTTTAAAAGTAGATACTAGAATTAAATAGGGGTGGGATAAGATATAGTCAAATACAATAGCAGTCTGTTTCTTTGAAAAAATCATTTTTACCCACTTGTTCAGGTTAAGGGCGAGATCGATAATTTTACACCATTCTGTAATGTTGTCTAGGTCATATTGTAAAAAGTTGCAATCATTTAGTGAGTCAATTGAAGGGTAAATTTTTAAGTCATCACCGTATATTAGGCATTTTGAACCAAGAAGAGATACAAGGTAATTTATAAAAATAATAAAGAGCAGAATGACAGAACGAAAACCACTGACTGTTATATATTGTTTCTCCCATTCAAGTAACTTCTCAACCAGTTCAAGAGATTTCCGCATATACCAAATAGTTAAACTTTCTGAGTGAGAATGTTGTAATTTACTTTATTAAATGCTTTGTAAAAGTATGTATAGATATAATCTACTTGCAGGTGTTTGCTAAATGAGCTGTAAATGTTGTCAGTGTAACACAATAAGTTAATAATAATGGATCTGCCACTGAAGAAACCATTTTGTCTGGGAGACATAAAATGTTTGACGTAAAAAAATATTTGCGTAAATTCATGACTCAAATAATTTACTAACTGTACAAAGTAAAGAAATGAGCCTATAGTTTCTTACGTCAGTCTGGTCACCCTTTTTATGTATTGAGACAACATTGGCGATTTTCCAATGTTCTGGAAAAACACCAGATGGAAGTGAAAGATTAAAAACAATTTGAAGTGGGTAAACAAGAGAGGTTGCACAGTTTTTGTAAACAAGAGGGGATATTTCATTTGGTCCATAGCTTTTGTTAGTATTTAATATTAATATTTAGCACTACGTCTTACAACCCGTTCGGGTTATACGCTTTAAGTACTAATTACGGTAATGGATTTAGGAATTGGGAAGGTTGAATTAAAGGCGAACCCGCATTTGCGTGGAGGGAGAGTAGAAAACCATTTAGGAAAAACCACCCCCAGTTCACCCGACCGAGATTCGAACCTCGATCTCCCCGTCCTCAGCAGTTGAGCTCAACACGACTAGCGCGTTAGCCTTTTGTTAGTATTAATTTTTCTTAGGACATTACAAATTTTACTAACTCTAATGGTGATCGAGTTGAAAGAGTCATTACAAAAACTGCTAAAGACCTGTTGGTTGCCTTTTTGACTGTCGGGTTTGGTGAACACAGAGTGAAAATAGTGTGCAAAAAAGTTACTGATCATTGTTACGTCACAGGAGTTGTCACCATTATAAAACATGGTTTTGGGAATACCATAATTGCCTCTAACAGAATTAACATGCTTCCAAAAACATTTTACAATACCCTGTGGCTCACACTCCAAACATGTAATATAGTTTTGGTATAATTGTTTTGTAATTGTAATTAACTCTAATAGTAATTAATATGTGTTTATGGAAAGTGTATGCTGGATTTTAAGAGTGAATAATACAAAATTTGAGTGTTTTGGTGCCTTTTTTTGCATTACTATACCTATTTATGTGCCTATTTTTTTTCTTTTTAGTGCCTATTTATTTCCTTTGCCTTTTTTTACATTATAATGCTATTTATGTTACTATTTTTGTGATTTTTAGTGCCTATTTGCCTGCTTTAAATTTAGTGCCTATAAATCCGCCCCTAATTATAAGTATAGATGATAATTTTAAAATTAAAAGTGTTCAAAATTCTAATAAAAGACATTTCACTCCTTGTAACTTGTAACTTAACTGAATATACAAGTATACGAAAATAATGCTGTACAAATAGGATATATTTTTAAACTAATATATATATATATATAAATGTACAAGGAACAAATGAATGTAAGAGTATTAGTGCGTACGAAACGTAAAGGGAGAGAGTGAGGCAGTGAAGGAGTGTGATGAACCAAGCAAAGGGAGGATTACGGTAAGAAAGGGGATTCAATACTAAAAAGGGGAAAGTCAAGAAATAAAGAAAGAATATTCATTAGCGCTAAAGTTTTCTAATTATTCGTCTTCTTCAAACACGGGCGGCAAAGACAAACAGAGAAGTGAGGTGAATTTACATCAAGTTTCTCCTTTTCTAACGTCGGTCTCAACCCTCCCTTCATTTCTCTGAGCAAGGGGAGACTGGACCGGCCGTTGCTGAGAATAAAAACTTAGAGGAGGGTTGTTTGGGTGAATACACGTATATACATTACCTGTTACTGTACAAACTACAGTAACAGACGTCTTTACATTACCTGTTACTGTACAAACTACAGTAACAGACGTATATACATTAACTGTTACTGTACAAACTATAGTAACAGATCTCTTTACATTACCTGTTACTGTACAAACTACATTAACATATATCTCTACATTACCTGTTACTGTACAAACTACAGTAACATATATCTCTACATTACCTGTTACTGTACAAACTATAGTAACAGACGTCTTTACATTACCTGTTACTGTACAAACTATAGTAACAGACGTATATACATTACCTGTTACTGTACAAACCTCAGTAACAGACGTATATACATTACCTGTTACTGTACAAACTATAGTAACAGACGTCTTTACATTACCTGTTACTGTACAAACCTCAGTAACAGACGTATATACATTACCTGTTACTGTACAAACTATAGTGTATTCTACCCTTGCATTCAGGACCAGCGCAAGCCGTCCATGCAGCTCGGGCAGTGAAAAAACACTCACCCCCTTCCCCCTACCGTAAATAACAAATAGTATTAAGATTTGGATGATTATGCTTTCAAAAAAATTTCTTGGAAGATTTAAAAAACTTTTTAATTCGTGTATATTTTTATTTAGGTTAAAATGAACTAACAACTTATACCAATAACTAATTTTTCTAAATAAAATTTTTATTTACATTTTTTATTACTTTATCTTATTTTAGATCTATCACTTCTTGTTTTTCTTTCAGCAAAAGTTTTATTTAAATTTGGAAGATCTATAAATGTTATTCCTTTGTACAAAACACAGCTTAATAGCTCACAAAATTTATATAGACATTTTTTATAGTATAAACTGAAAAAACTGTGCAAAATTTTTATAAAATATGATTAAATATTTATGGCCTTATGCATTTTTAGTATGGTCCTATCAGTTTGTATAATAAAATTTAAGTAGAAGCTTCGTGAAAACGTCGAGTATAGACTATAGGGCCTATAGAATGTAGTCTCATATAAATTTCTTAATTTCCACGACAACATTATTTTAGACTGATAGCTAGCTGCTAGACTATTATGCAAACAATGTTATTCAACAAGAACTCGATATATTCTCTAGGACTATTCGCTTAGAACTCATAAATACGTATCTAACAATATGCGAAAATTAAGGTAATATCATTACGGAAAGTTTAAATATACTTTAAATAATTTTTAAACACTATAATATATGAATGTAAATTAAATAATTTAGAAATTTTCATTCGAGAATTTAACCATAACCCCCTTAAATTATTATACATTTTAACAGATAATACATATTAAATATAAAATATGTTTTCACTGCACCAAAAAAATCAATTATTATTAAACTAACAATTACACAATACTTCAAGGTAATATATTCACAACAGGCGAAAGGTTTGTTTATATTTCAGCTCAAAATACAAGATTAATCAGGGAAAACGTACAATGGCACCGAGTACAAGGGGACGAGTGCTTGGGTGAACTATTTAAACCATAATCTTTCAATTAATGTTCTGCTTTTTATATATACTAAAAACAACTCAGCTTAAAATTAAAAACTAATATATCACATGCCACCTCTTCACTGCAACCAAATATATTTACATAAACAATTGAAAACGGCGACGAGTTTATTCAGACTAAAGGCAACGTGACAACAACAAACATCGACATGAGCACACCTATGTCGACAGAAAATGCTGCTTGGCTGATGTGCCGAAAGCTCGTAGTGCGCTTGAACAAACGTGCACTCTTTGTATAGTTCTATCTTCTCTGAGTTTCCTATGAACCACGGGAGTGACAAGAACAGAAAGCTCGTAGTGTACATGATCAAACATGCACTCTTTGTATACCTCTATGTTCTCTGAGTTTCCCATGAACCACAGGAGTGACAAGAACAGAAAGTTCGTATTGATCAAACGAGCACACTTTGTATACCTCTATGTTCTCTGAGTTTCCCATGAACCAAAGAAGTGACAAGAACAGAAAGCTCGTAGTGCGCATGATCAAACTTGCACTCTTTAATTACCTCTATGTTCTCTGAGTTCCCATGAACCACAGGAGGGACAAGAACAGAAAGCTCGTAGTGTACATGATCAAACAAGCACTCTTTAATTACCTCTATGTTCTCTGAGTTCCCATGAACCAAAGAAGTGACAAGAACAGAGAGCTCGTAGTGCGCATGATCAAACTTGCACTCTTTGTATAGTTCTATCTTCTCTGAGTTTCCTATGAACCACGGGAGTGACAAGAACAGAAAGCTCGTAGTGTACATGATCAAACAAGCACTCTTTAATTACCTCTATGTTCTCTGAGTTCCCATGAACCAAAGAAGTGACAAGAACAGAAAGCTCGTAGTGCGCATGATCAAACTTGCACTCTTTGTATAGTTCTATCTTCTCTGAGTTTCCTATGAACCACGGGAGTGACAAGAACAGAAAGCTCGTAGTGTACATGATCAAACAAGCACTCTTTAATTACCTCTATGTTCTCTGAGTTCCCATGAACCAAAGAAGTGACAAGAACAGAGAGCTCGTAGTGCGCATGATCAAACTTGCACTCTTTGTATAGTTCTATCTTCTCTGAGTTTCCTATGAACCACGGGAGTGACAAGAACAGAAAGCTCGTAGTGTACATGATCAAACAAGCACTCTTTAATTACCTCTATGTTCTCTGAGTTCCCATGAACCAAAGAAGTGACAAGAACAGAGAGCTCGTAGTGCGCATGATCAAACTTGCACTCTTTGTATAGTTCTATCTTCTCTGAGTTTCCTATGAACCACAGGAGTGACAAGAACAGAAAGCTCGTAGTGATCATGATCAAACGTGCACTCTTTGTATACCTCTATGTTCTCTGAGTTTCCCATGAACCACAGGAGTGACAAGAACAGAAAGCTCGTAGTGCGCATGATCAAACGTGCACTCTTTGTATAGTTCTATCTTCTCTGAGTTTCCCATGAACCACAGGAGTGACAAGAACAGAAAGCTCGTAGTGCGCATGATCAAACGTGCACTCTTTGTATAGTTCTATCTTCTCTGAGTTTCCCATGAACCACAGGAGTGACAAGAACAGAAAGCTCGTAGTGCGCATGATCAAACGTGCACTCTTTGTATAGTTCTATCTTCTCTGAGTTTCCCATGAACCACAGGAGTGACAAGAACAGAAAGCTCGTAGTGCGCATGATCAAACGTGCACTCTTTGTATAGTTCTATCTTCTCTGAGTTTCCCATGAACCACAGGAGTGACAAGAACAGAAAGCTCGTAGTGCGCATGATCAAACGTGCACTCTTTGTATAGTTCTATCTTCTCTGAGTTTCCCATGAACCACAGGAGTGACAAGAACAGAAAGCTCGTAGTGCGCATGATCAAACTTGCACTCTTTGTATAGTTCTATCTTCTCTGAGTTTCCCATGAACCACAGGAGTGACAAGAACAGAAAGCTCGTATTGATCAAACGTGCACTCTTTGTATACCTCTATGTTCTCTGAGTTTCCCATGAACCACAGGGGTGACAAGAACAGAAAGCTCGTAATGATCATACATGCACCCTTTGTATACCTCTATGTTCTCTGAGTTTCCCACGAACCAAAGGACTCACAAGAACAGAAAGCTCGTAGTGCGCATGATCAAACTTGCACTCTTTGTATAGTTCTATGTTCTCTGAGTTTCCCATTAACCACAGAAGTGACAAGAACAGAAAGCTCGTAGTGCGCATGATCAAACGTGCACTCTTTGTATAGTTCTAAGTTCCCCAAATTCCCACGAACCACAGGAGTGACAAGAACAGAAAGCTCGTATTGATCAAACTTGCACTCTTTGTATACCTGTATGTCTCTGAGTTTCCCATGAACCACAGGAGTGACAAGAACAGAAAGCTCGTAGTGCCCATGGTCAAACGTGCACTCTTTGTATAGTTCTATCATCTCTGAGTTACCCATGAACCACAGGAGTGACAAGAACAGGTAGCTCGTAGTGCGCATGATCAAACGTGCACTCTTTGCATAGTTCTATGTTCTCTGAGTTTCCCATGAACCACAGGAGTGACAAGAACAGAAAGTCCGTAGTGCGCATGATCAAACTTGCACTCTTTGTATAGTTCTATCTTCTCTGAGTTTCCCATGAACCACAGAAGTGACAAAAACAGAAAGCTCGTAGAGCGTATGATCAAACGTGCATTTTTTGTATAGTTCTATCTTCTCTGAGTTTCCCATGATCCACAGGAGTGACAAGAACAGAAAGTCTCGTATTGATCAAACGTGCACTCTTTGTATACCTCTATGTTCTCTGAGTTTCCCATGAACCACAGGAGTGACAAAAACAGAAAGCTCATATTGATCAAACGTGCACTCTTTGTATACCTCTATGTTTTATGAGTTTCCCATGAACCACAGGAGTGACTAGAACAGAAAGCCTCGTATTGATCAGACGTGCAGTCTTTGTATACCTCTATGTTCTCTGAGTTTCCCATGAACCACAGGATAGACAAGAACAGAAAGCTCGTATTGATCAAACGTGCACTCTTTGTATACCTCTATGTTTTCTAAGTTTCCCATGAACCACAGGACTGACAAGAACAGAAAGCTCGTAGAACGCATGATCAATCTTGCACTCTTTGTATAGTTCTATCTTCTCTGAGTTTCCCATGAACACAGGAGTGACAAGAACAGAAAGCTCGTATTGATCAAACGTGTACTCTTTGTATACCTCTATGTTCTCTGAGTTTCCTATGAACCACAAGAGTGACAAGAACAGAAAGCTCGTATTGATCAAACGTGCACTCTTTGTATACCTCTATGTTCTCTGAGTTTCCTATGAACCACAGGAGTGACAAGAACAGAAAGCTCGTATTGATCAAACGTGCATTCTTTGTATACCTCTATGTTCTCTGAGTTTCCCATGAACCACAAAAGTGACAAGAACAGAAAGCTCGTATTGATCAAACTTGCACTCTTTGTATACCGCTATGTTCTCTGAGTCTCCCATGAACCACAGAAGTGACAAGAACAGAATGTTCGTAGTGAGCAAGATCAAACTTGCACTCATTGTATAGTTCTATCTTCTCTGAGTTGCCCACGAACCACAGAAGTGACAAGAACAGAAAGCTCGTATCGCGCATGACCAAACGTGCACTCTTTGTATAGTTCTATCTTCTCTGAGTTTCCCATGAACCACAGGAGTGACTAAGAACAGAAAGCTCGTAGTGTATATGATCAAACGTGCACTCTTTGTATACCTCTATGTTCTCTGAGTTTCCCATGAACCACAGGATTGACAAGAACAGAGAGCTCGTAGTGTACATGATCAAACGTGCACTCATTGTATACCTCTTATCTTCTCTGCATTTTCCATGAACCACAGGATTGACAAGACAAGAAAGCTCGTAGTGTACATGATCAAACGTGCACTCTTTGTATACCTCTATGTTCTCTGAATTTCTTATGAACCACAGGATTGACAAGAACATAGAGCTCGTATTCTACATGATCAAACGTGCACTCTTTGTATACCTCTTATCTTCTCTGAGTTTCCTATGAACCACAGGAGTGACAAGAACAGAAATCTCGTATTGATCAAACGTGCATTCTTTGTATAGTTCTATGTTCTCTGAGTTTCCCATGAACCACAGGAGTGACAAGAACAGAAAGTTCCTAGTGCGCATGATCAAACTTGCACTCTTTGTATAGTTCTATCTTCTCTGAGTTTCCCACGAACCACAGAAGTGACAAGAACAGAAAGCTCGTAGAGCGCATGATCAAACGTGCATTTTTTGTATAGTTCCATCTTCTCTGAGTTTCTCCATGAACCACAGGAGTGACAAGAACAGAAAGCTCGTATTGATCAAACGTGCACTCTTTGTATACCTCTATGTTCTCTGAGTTTCCCAAGAGCCACAGGAGTGACAATAACAGAAAGCTCGTAGTGTACAAGATCAAACTTGCACTATTTGTATACCTCTATGTTCTCTGAGTTTCCCATGAACCACAGGAGTGACAAGAACAGAAAGCTCGTAGTGCGCATGATCTAACTTGCACTCTTTGTATAGTTCTATGTTCTCTGAGTTTACATGAACCACAGGAGTGACAAGAACAGAAAGCTCGTAGTGTACATGATCAAACGTGCACTCTTTGTATACCTCTATGTTCTCTGAGTTTCCCATGAACCACAGGATTGACAAGAACAGAGAGCTTGTAGTGTACATGATCAAACGTGCACTCTTTGTTTACCTCTATGTTCTCTGTGTTTCCCATGAACCACAGGAGTGACAAGAACAGAGAGAGAGCCGCAATATTCGAATGCACACATGTATTATGCTTGCTTTGCTCGTTAAGGGCAAACCCCCGGTGAATTTTCTTTGCAAGTGGATGTAAACTAATGTAATTCCAGAGCCGTTTTTTGATAGGTCCTATCGTTTAGCCACAAGATAACTCCAAAGAAACTTTAAAGTTGCTCCGGCATTTTGAAAATTTTTTTTTTTCGGGGGTTAATTTTTTTTTAACTTTTTGAAATTCTCCTGTCGGTTACAGACTAGAAGCTATAAGTTAACAAAATTTCAAGTTTCCAGCTCATCTGGAAGTGGGTAAATATTAATGTCAGTGAGTGATTCAGCCATGTGGCTTTATAGTAGCATAATTCTAGATATATCCCTATAGCTCTCACAATCACACACCTTCTGTGCCCCTTTTAAAATCACATTACCTGTAATGAACCAATGTATTTTGCATGTGCCCTGTGATAGTCAAACTTGGGAGTAAATTCTATTAAAATAATATTTATATTCGTAGATTTTTTAAGAACTTTGGCGTCCCCGAGTGATAGCACCCCCTGCCATGGCCCTGCTTAATTGAGGAATATAGCAAAGTTAACAAATGTAGTAAAACATAAATTTATCAACAAATACACTTGTATTCTGAAAATTGAAAAATTATACCTGGACACGGGAATCGAACCCGGGATCTTCGGCTTTTTACGCCAATGCTCTTACCACTGAGCTATCCAGGATTCGTCCCGTGCCCATGGTCATTCTTCACTCATATTTTAAGGCAGAGTCTATGTCCATGGGCACGGGACGAATCCTGGATAGCTCAGTGGTAAGAGCATTGGCGTACTAAGCCGAAAGTCCCGGGTTCGATTCCCGTGTCCAAGTGTCATTTTTCAATTTTCAAAATATGATATCTAAGAGGTGTTATCCTCACTAAAATGCATAGATGATAGCTTCGGCTATCTGATTCATTTAAATACACTTGTGTTGACACTTATACAACGAGAGGCTCTACCATTGAACTGTCCACGAGTCGTCCCTTGCTCGGGGTCATTATTCATTCATATTTTAAGACAGAGTCTGTCACTCATGTTTGTTGTATCTGAAAGCTCTCCATACTTACTATTGGTCACTCATAAGTAACTGACGATGTACACACGTCCATCATAGACTCAGCCTTAAACTTTGAGTGAAGAATGGCCCTGAGCATGAGTAGAATTCTGTATAGCTCAGTGCTCGGGCAATGGCACACTAAGCCAAATGTCCTAGGTTCGATTCTCGTGTCCGGGAGTGATTGTCAATTAATTAAATATGATTTAAATTCGGTAACCTCTACTCACCAAATTCCATACCAAATTCCCAATGGTCTTATTATGTTATTTATTTCAATGATTCATCACATATATATTACTAGACTTTAAATTAAAACAATAATATTATATTTATCCATCCCAGCGATGTGAAGGATTTACAATAGTTGTTATAGGCTGGTATTTTACGTATATTTTCTTAACAATGATTAAGCATCAATCTTAGTACTGTCTTATGGTAAAACGAACTTTACAAATAAAAAGCTTCAAAGTGTGATCAATATTTAAATTCTGTGTCATAGTTCATAGGGAAGTTTCGCACTGGTTTCAACTTTAACATACCCAGGTTGGCGGGAGAAAACAAATATGAAATATAAATTGAATTACAAGACTCTAGTGCTTATTTCAATAATGAGCTCTAACCCCACTACATCAACAGTTAACAATGAAAATAAGAACAACGAGAATAGCTATGAAAACAATAAATGTTACCAGCATGAATAAATAATACCGTGTACCTTAAAGACTTTCTCCCTCTTTTGTCTTAAAATATACATTTACTAAAAACTCATGTAAGATTTGTGAAGTGAAATAATATGTTTATACATTATTGTAGAAACATTGCACCAAAGATCATATAATATGAAATAATATACACTGTTACTTACTCTATGGCACTAGGAACTAGGAACACTGTTACAGAAAAATTGAGAAAAGAGAAATATCTTTGTCCTCCAAAAAGCATAAGAATCAAATTCATTTTCAAAGACATGAATTAAAAAGTATATATATTTGATTATAGATCAGAAATTATTGGTTTTGTAAAAATATATTTCAAATAAAAGATTCTTATCTTTAACAGAACTACAACTTTAAAACTATAGTTATTTTGTATCTCAAATGGTTGCGGAGAAATGATGAAAATTGGAAAATTCCTTCATGTAAAGTACCCATAAGGACATTTTCATAAGAAAATGAGAGTTTCCATTTTGTTTATAATGATAAACAGTGTCTCTATATAAAATGTATTTAAAGTCGCTAGAGCGAATTTAAAGAAAATAGATTTTTTCTATTTTTTACCTTCAATAAACCACCTATAAATTTAGTGTTGGATAGCTAATTCCAAAAAACTCTCGGGTGGAACTTATGAAAACCCCAGATTCCAAGTTTTAGCCTGAGGTACAGACATTGTGAAAACAACTTTTTGGCTTCAGTGGGTCATGCAACGTCAACTTTTATCAAAATCTCGAGTCTAATTTTTTTGGCGACCACAATACTTTCTCTCCGAGGCATCAATAGAAAGTAAAAAGTCACTAGTGTGAATGCTATTTCCAACATTTCAGACAACCATGCAAATAAAAAGTTACCAAAATTGATAAATTTAACATGCTATGTAGTCATTAGGTAGGGCCAGACTTAACCTAGCTATTGTGTTAAATTGATCGAATTGATAAAGATGGTTGAGTTATAGTGTAATTTTATCTATTTTCTTGGTTTTTATCAATTTTGAGCCATCTATGTGAAGGCAAGTCCTTGATTCTTTGAGCTATCTAATATTTTTATCCCGTGCACGAAGCTAACCACACAAAGGAAGCCATCCTTCTCTTTTATCCGGGCTTGGGACCGCCAGTGCCACTGCTGAGCTGCTCCATTCACCCTGAAAACGCCCCGGGCAGATTTAATTTAAGACTTATCTCTTTATATTGTACTAAATTCAAGACATCAAGACTGCGACCAACTTGAGTGCTTTTCCTGAGTCATATTGGTCAGACGACGCAACCATTATTTTAGTCTAAGACCAGTGCTACTAACATGGACGTATTTGATAGCTTAAAGAGAAGGTTGTCACTCTTTTCGAAGACTAAGCCAGTTTAGTGGTGACTCTACCAGTGACGTGTTTGTTGACTACAAGAGTAAGTTATCATGATATTGGTGTTTAACATAATTAATTAATTTAGTGGTGGCTGACTTAGTGATATGTACGCCAACTAGGAGAGTAAGTTGTCGATGAGGACCAGAAATGTAGAACTTAAAGGAAATATACTCGGATTTTAATCAAGGAAAAGTGGAATCCTCCTTTGATAAAAAAAAATACTCATTACAGCCAACCGGGATGTTAGCCTCGACCTCCTCATAGCTGCCTCATTGGACAATATGGGACAGTTAAAGTAATAGTTATCAACTTAAAGACTCATGCTGTTAGTGTGACATTGAATAATAGCGTACCGGTACTAACAACTCATTGATCAATATCTTTTCCCGTTATCTTGTGTCCTGGTCTAGTGAGGTTCTCAACTCCATCCTTACCTTTAGGTCTGATATTTTTACTATTGGGATTGAAATGTCTCATATCTTATTCTCGTGAGCAGTGGTGGCTCGTAGCTAAAATTAGTGAGGGTGCTACTCCAGAAAATTCTTAGCCTTTGTTTTAAAATTGTGTAAAAGGAAAAAAACATGTATAAAAAGAAAATTTATTCAGGAACTTGATCAAATCTTAACAAAAAAAAAACTTTTTTACTTACTTTAACTTAAATTGTTACAGTTCAAGCTTTATCTATTCATTTAAGAATGAAATCCATTCTTCTTGTTTTAATTTGCGCAAAAAGTTCAATAATTTTCTCCTTGATCTCTGAATGACAATTGAGGAAATTTTCCTTCATTTCCTTTATTATTTCTGTTAAATAAAAGAACCGAAAAAAATTGAATCAAATAGAATAGCTGGAAGCAGAATAATAATCTAACTCTACACTCTTCTACACTTTATCACATTCAAGAATATGGCACACGGTTTTTAAGCACAACACATGCTGAGTAAAAAAAAAAAGTCCCTTCCACCATTACGCCAAAGCTGGCACTGTGAGAGCAACAGTGCTCTCTACCTGGCAGTCCCACCTTCCTCCCCAACCCCCTCCTATGTGCGCATGCGCACAACAGTCAAACACCACGTTGCTGGCACTGTGAAGCGCACAGTTCCATACAAAGATTTTTGTATCTTTTTCATAAACTGGAGCATGGCTACTGAAGTACTGACATTAAGCTTAAGAAATAAATATTGTACTACAAAAATAAAGAAAGAATTAAAGAAAAAAGGACTCATTATATTAAATGTTATCGGTAATATCAAGTGGAAATAGGGGGTGCTGCAGTTCCGCAGTGCCTATACACGATCCGCCACTGCTCGCGAGTCAATACTGGATCAAAACATTATTTATTTTTAGTTTTTGATTTGATGGATGGTATTTTTAAGGTGTAATTCTCACAATAATCTGAATTACTACCTCATATCTACTCAATTATTGTAAATATGTGGATAGTCTAAACGGAGATTCGGATATGGTGGACAAAAAACACACATATCTTCTACATAACTATACATATCACTTGACATGTGTACTATATCATGTATGTGGGACGTTTGCGTAGCAAACAGAAAAATCAATTTATAGATAAGACTCAAACCCTCAAGGGAACAAAAGCAAAATTGTGTGATTTGTCTAAAAATATAACTTATAGGCCTATAAATCTAGCTGCATGCGTTAAAAAAAATTCCCTCAACCACCTCGGTACTAGAAAGGTCACTCTCGTAATAGAATGGCCTGCCGATGACAAGGAGATTGGGGGTCTAATTCCGGTCGCATGTACTGAGTTTTTTCTAAATGGTTTTCCACTCTTCCTCCACTCAAATGCGAATACACTTCCTCTAAATTCATCCTTCACCATCCCCAACTTATTAGAGTAATTAGTAGATGTATAATCTGATCAGATAGTAAGACGCGGCGCTAAAAGAACTTTCCTCATTCATAACATATTGACATATGCGTATAGTCCGGATAAATAGTGTGATGGTGAGACGAGGGGGTGGTGAGATGGTGAGACGAGTGGGTGGTGAGGTGGTGAGACAAGGAAGTAGTGAGATGGTGAGTCGAGTGGGGTAGTGAGGTGGTGAGACGAGGAAGTAGTGAGATGGTGAGACGAGTGGGGTGGTGAGGTGGTGAGACGAGGGGGCAGTGAGACGGTGAGACGAGGGGGTAGTGAGACGGTGAGACGAGTGGGTGGTGAGACGAGGGGTAGTGAGACGGTGAGACGAGTGGGTGGGGA
>CABFVZ010001523.1:11982-44040 GCA_902151445.1 Timema monikensis | reverse complement strand
AGTGAGACGGCGAGACGAGTGGGTGGTGAGGTGGTGAGACGAGGGGGTAGTGAGACGGCGAGACGAGTGGGTGGTGAGGTGGTGAGACGAGGAGGCAGTGATACGGTGAGACAAGGGGGTAGTGAGATGGCGAGACGAGTGGGTGGTGAGGTGGTGAGATGAGGGGGTAGTGAGATGGTGAAACGAGTGGGGGGTGAGGTGGTGAGACGAGGGGGCAGTGAGATGGTGAGACGAGGGGACGGTGAGGTGGTGAGACGTGGTTGTTAAATATATGTAAAATGATAACCCTCAGAGACTGTGGTGGCTTGTGGAAATATTTTATGAAGGGGTACGATTTCTGTAGGGACGTAAATATATTTAGTTGAATATTTTTTACACAAGGGATATTTAGCAACTAATTCTATGGGTAGGGATGCTGAGGGTATTTAAATGAAGTAGACCACAATAATTCTGGAAAAGGGGTGGTAAAAGGTACATTTGTTAGCCAAGTTAAGGAGCTATTTCCTTACAGACGACTGTGACAGCAACGGCCGACGGCTCTGGAAGCTGTCTAGCAGCCGTCACACGTGCGTTTCAAAAGGGTTCCTCATAAGTAATATTTATATTTTCATTTATTTAAGATATTTAACGAGTACTTTATGTACCAACTGATTGCATCAGTATATGACTTATAGATTAACTTTAATCTAGAACAGAAACAACATCTATCCCCCTGCCGTAAATTCACCACTGTGAAGGGGTACACCCTTATTTCACCAATGATAAAAATTCTGCCATTCCAAGAATCAAACCCAGTACCCCTAGCTCAGTGGACAGGCACGATGCCGACTGAGATAAGGTGTCGGACAATAATTTACAAATATATTCATAATATACTTGGTTCGTTGTGTGATTTTGAAATTTTGACACAGGAGTTAAGTCTAGTGTTTTGATAGAGATTATTTAGGGGAAATGGTACCGGCTCTTCTATATTAATAAAAAGAAGAGTTTGTTTATCTGTCAAGAGCATTACAAAATATATATTGCATGCAGAAGTCCAATATTAACAAAATATTAGTAGCCCCTGTGTACGAACGTGTTCACCTCTAAGCAGGAATTTTATAATTTGGATTTGATTTTTTAAATTAATTAAAAACAAGGTTGGAACCAAAGATATATTAACTGTTCAAACCTCGTCACATGGTGTATATCACGCAAGGCTCATGATAGACAAACAAAGGCGATATAAGATAGATAGATAGAGGCTCCGGAAACTCTTTGGACAGGCGGGGGGGTGGGGGGACTGAGAATGGACCGAGGGTTGTTTTCGTGTATAATTTTAGCCCCTGAATGACTCTTGAAGATATTTGAAGGCGGTTTATTTTTCATGGGCTGTACTTTGTATGCCTTTCTTTGTCATCAAGAGTAATAACATGGGAGGAAGAGAGGATAATAAAATACATGAATTTTTTGTCAATAATGAAAATGTATACTTTATTTTTATTTTACAGGTTGTAGAACTAGGTATATTAATGAAAGGGAAAAACTAACAAAAGGAAGTTTTATATGCGATCCACATGCTAAAGTAGAGTTCGGAGGCTCTCCCCCGGTTGTTTTTTTAAACATTGAAGCCCTTATAGCCCATTTAAATTTGAGGTAATTGTGGTATAACTAACAGTTTCAAATTGATCATACTTCCAAATAATTATAACTTTAACATTATGGCGTATATTGATTTCAAGTATCAATTTTTATTTCTCCTAGTCATATCATCCGTTTTAACCTTGTTACAGCATGTGGACGCTAAAAGGTTGTTTGACTCACCATCCTGGCTCCAATTGACCCGTCTCAGCAATACCACGACTCTACAACACTCGCTTCACCATCTGTTGAGGCCCGAGGTTCAATCCCTGTCATGAGTGCTTAGCCTAGCCCAAAAGATAAAAAAGGAACGATATGAGCGAGCTTGATGCGCTCCGTCAGCCGTGTTCAGAAAGCTCATAGAATTGTTTTCCTGAGCGCGTTTGAAGGCATGTGGAATGTCCGAGCATATTCTAGAATCATACTACCCCTTACCCTTCTCCCCTTCCTTTATTCCCGAGCCTTGAGATCACATGACATATTCTGAGGATATTATGGTAGGAATCTGTGATGTAGACACACACTACACAGTAACTTTGATTTTGACTCTTCCGAAGAGTTACAAGGTTCTTTCTAACTGCGCATACAACTCTGTCAAACTAATTTTATAAGTAATCAAATAAATATTCTCAGTTAGAACTATGAATTATATTTCAATTTTATACCAAATAAATTATACATTAAAACTCAATGTAACTGTTATATTACTTTTAAAATAACATCCAAAGAATATAAAATCTCAGGCAAAATTTAGTTAATCTATAGTTTGAGCACTGCCGAGTAGTATTCCCTGTCTTGCAGGTGCATGATGGGGATGGCTGTATTGATGTCCTTTTTTCAAATATGAAACTTCAATATTCTTCCTTAGAACTTTTGATTTGATGTTTAAAACACAAGTCCTCTTAGCTTGCTCACAACACTTCTACTCGGAGTCTCGTTAAATATGATATTGGCAATTTTTTCATTTTATTTTACTTCATATCTCAGTTTGTATTTAATTTCATGATATGATTTTGTTAACTTTATCATTGCTAACTGGGAGAATGGAACAGTCTTATAATTTAATAGTTTTGCAATTCCTGAGGAGTCCTTGAATTCATCGGGTCTCATTTGTATTACTCGATAAGGGTTGCGGTGGTTCACCCTTCAATATCCTTATCGGGTCCAGTGGAGAGTAGAAATCAGTGTGGTTCATGGTTTTTTCAATACTACCATGTGCATTATCCACCTCTTGGTTACGAGAATACCCTGGCACAGTGCACTTCATAGTGACAGACGATATATTTGAACTGTCCCTCAGGAAATATAGGATTGCGTTAGACATAATTGAATTACATTTTGGGTCACACATGATTCAGACCATGTAATTAAGTCATTGATATCATTTTCTTCAATTAATACATCCAAAATTCTTCGAAGAGCACTCACAATATCATTTCCAGTTCGGCCTGCCATTACTTCTGGCCATGTTGCACAGTAACCTTTCTTAGTAACTGAATAGAAAGCAGTTAAATTATACTACACATTTAATTTTCTTAGGTAGAAAAAGGAGCTAATATTGACATGTGGACACAACATTACATTTTTCAAATCAAACATTAAGACAGGAGTGTCTCTTTCCTTGTCTGTTTTCTTTTCTTCCCGCATTGCATTATTTAATGTTTGATGCCTGTCGTATTCCCCCTTTAATTCTTCTGTTAATGTATTTGTCTTTTTTTCTACTTCATACTTGTACACAAATCACGTCTATCACTCTTTGGGGTATGGAAATCGAGATTGAATTCAGTGACAAATATTTTATTGTAAAGAGACTCTTTTACTGAGGGAATATTTTCCTCAGCCCACTTCTCCTTATATAAATGATAGATATAGATATACTCAAGTCAGAGCCTAAATATTTATTTTTGTATCTACCCGACAATATTGGGACTCGACAGTTGGGAAAGATTTGAAGTGTTTTCTTGCAAAGGGCGGCAATCTTGCCGTGAATTTGATCAAATTTCACTCGTGTTCTTATTACTGATTAAATATTCCTCACTTAAAATAAACTACACAAACATAAATGTTTGTTACAATCATGGGTAAATAAAAATATAACTCCTGCTCACAACATTCCAACACTGTCGTTCCGACAGGACAGTACAAGTCTTTCTTATTTAACAAGACAGTGCAAGAAGCATAACATGCAGTTAGAACCTTGTCATTATTCTTTCGACAAACGCACTGCAATTAGAACTCTGACAAATTAGTAGTTCTGTTATTTGTCACCAGATAGCAACCAAAGTCACTTTCCCTTATAGACCCGGTAATGTACACAAAAGCGTTATAACATCAATTTAGGCCAATTTTGTCAGTTAGAACCTTGTCAAACCAAGCCCGTGAGTTGTAAGAATAAAATAGTTTGTGAATGCGTCGCACTGCTGCGCTAGTTGTCTGGAGAGAGCTAGGGCTCTGTATGGTAGACAGATATTTATCAGATAGCTACATCCTAATGTTCAGTAGCCTACAAGTTTAGTGCCTAACTCAAGTTCGAGAATAAAGCATTTACAGTCCAATTTTCTTAGGAAAGGCCGCTTAGAAAATATAAACATAGCTTCTGTGGATAATATTGATATTATTTTATTTTATTATTTGTGATATTTTTAGGTATTAAGGTGGATGGAAGAGCACGCAAGAAAAGGCAAGTGTTTTTGCAATTTTTATGGCAAAACTTTTTTTGGGCCAAAATAAATCAAATATTGCCCCAGTACGAACATAGAATTTAATTTTCTTCGCATTATGATATCAACATTTCATGAACATCTGCCATGACCATGGTGTCATTATCCAACAAACTTTTTAATGAAGAGAAAAAGTTGTCATTAAATTTCATGATACCCTTGACAGATATTTAAGAAATTTTGAGGTCACCATGGGATAAAAATTAAATTCTATATTTGTACTGGAGCAATATTTGATTTATTTTGGCCAAATAAATATTTGGTCATAAAAACTGCAAAAACACTGACTTCTTCTTAAGTCCACTTCCATTCCACCTTAATAATATATATCAAAAGTAATGGCTTAAGATCACGTGACTTGACGTATGAATACGTAAACATTTATCTAAAACAGTTTTTAGCTGCAAGTAAGGCCCTTCGTATATAAAATAAATTGAACTGTACAAACAAACCATAGTAAATAGCGAGAACATTTTGTTGCGTTCAGCTCTTTTTGAACATAATCGTGTTCTAGAGAGATGTTCTAGAGAGACGGATGGTTCTCCTTGTTTAAGGAGGTAGTCTCTGTCGTGACACTAATCAAGTGCTGCCATCCTTTTGTTTCGTAACTTAGGGTGGTAACACTGGACCTGCTTCAAACTCATTAGCGCCACCCTCACAGAACAACATCTCTGAGGAGCGACACACAAAGAAAAAAATCTAATAAAAAATCGAGTGTAAAATAGTTCTTTCTTTTGAAATGGAACGGCTGCGATTCTATTGTACTCATAAAGCAGCTTTATTAATAAAAAAAAGTTAGAGGACTGTAAAAATGGAGGGAGGAAAAAGTCCTGGATAAAAGAATGTGACAACTAGGAGCAGTTTTTTCCCCTTTATCTTAGAAGGGGGTTGATATTACTAAAATGTGAGAGACGGAGGGTAAATTCAATACGTAGCAAGACCGGGAGGGAGGCGAAAGACAAAAGGAATTTTTATGAATGTTAAAAACTTGAGATGTAAGTAATAAGTAGGAGCTACGAGCGATGTCTTGTTAATTTATAAAGAAAAAAACGAAAGTGTGCACAAAAAAAGAAGTAGAAGCATATAAATGGACATTACTTGTTGGACCGTATTGACATTTTAGAATACAGAGACCACCTCATTAATATTACAGAACAAATTGGTTAAAATACATGGCGGAGGATGGTACGTAACATTAGACTAATTATTAATGTACTCTTCATTTACCTTGATAAATTAAACTTTGATTTAACTTAGTATATATATATATGGCCTTAGTGTGATACTTCAATGTAAGGCCTATACATTTCAGGGTAACCTGAGTATATAAAAGAAAAATGTCAGATTGAAAGTTTATTAAAAGTATACTGTCTTCAAGGGAGGAATTGTTTTTGTTAATTCCATTGATATACTGAAGCCCTCACATACGAAAACCACATTATATTTATATATATAAAAAGTAAAGTGAAGCAAAACTGAACAAGATAACTCTCCTTCCTTCTTATTCCTAGAAGCATCACTGAACAAGATAACTCTCCTTCCTTCTTATCCCTAGAAGCACCACTGAACAAGATAACTCTCCTCTCTTCTTATTCCTAGAAGCATCACCGAACAAGATAACTCTCCTTCCTTCTCGTCCCTAGAAGCACCACTGAACACCTTTGACCCCCTTCTCCTCCCCGAACCCTACCCACACTCCACACTCAAAAGAGTGCTTCCTCAAGCATAGAATTAGATCTTAGTTTGGTTATTCCAAAAATATAGCGAATAATATGTAGTTCGTGAGTCAATATAATTTGATGTCTCTAGAATAAAAAGAAAGCTCCATTCGAACCCACATAGTTAAATAAAAAATGTACACAACTAGAAACACTATAATGATTGTTATTTTACTCACTACGCGATATCTCCCTCTACTTAGAAGATAGTGGCATAGTCTTCATTTCCAGTTGCCTTTGTTTGAAACTTATAACAAACGTTATACTCAGTGTCAGTTATTAGGTGTTTTAAGGTAGAATACAAGTTAGCCATCATTTCCCTTTATTACAATTTATATTAGTAAAGCGCTAACCAACAATCTACCTATATCAATCCAGCACTGATAAATACATAAGAATACACAGATTGATGAAAATAATCACCATTATATATATAATATTACAATGATAATTAATAAGACTAAAGAAAACAATAATTTTAATTATATTTCTTAAAGATCTGGTCAAAGAATTCAAGACCTCTAGCATGATAATACTGACAATAGATGTAAACATAGATGTATATATATATATAATGAAAGAATCGTACACATTTTCTAATATAGCTAGGAACAAAATTTTCAAAAACAGGCTTTAAGTAAACTGCCCCTAAGTGAATGGTCCTCAGAAAAACAAACATGTGTTTTGTTTACCCCAATAAGTGCTCTTCTAATATAAATATTTTAAACAGAAATGCTTAAGTCAATTTTTTTATTCTAATTTTCAAAATCAGTTATTTTAAAACTACCCATAAATTATGTTGTTAAGTTTGTAAAAATAAATGTATATTATTATTTAACATGAAAAACCACTCTAAGAGGGGAAGGCTGCAAAGACTAAGTACATGATAACAGAGAAAACACAGATTGGGGGCGATAATTTAGAAAATAATACGAACAATATATAATTTGACAGGGTTAATGATTTTAAATTTTTAGGAACAATTTTAACTAGGTATCAATAAAGATAATAGATTGGAAATTAGGAAAAGAATACAGTCGGGCAATGTGCATGCTACTGCTCGGTCAGTTGTTGACATCTCAACTTCTTTCAAGGAATGTAGAACTCAGAATATACTAAACAATAGTTTTACCGGTTGTTCTCTATGGGTGTGAAACGTGGCCTCTTACTTTACACGGTGAAAACAAAATAGGGTGATCGAAACAAGGTATTTAGGAAGATATTTGGTCCAAAAAGTGTTGAGGCTACTGGAGAGTCGAGGATGTTACATAATGATGAGTTACATAACCTGGTCTCATCACAAGACATTGTTAGGAGTCTCGTAGATTACGATGGACAGGATATGAAGCGTGAATGGGATGGTCTAGAATAATGTTCAGGGTATTTATTAGCAAACCCAATGGGAGGAGACCATTGGGAGCACCTAGACGCAGGAGGATAACATTAGAGTGGACCTGATAGAGATAGGGTGTAATGAGGTGGACTGGATTGAACTATCCGGAGATAGTCCTTATCTTGGTTTCATAAGTGTGGTGGTGAATTTCGAGTTGCTAATGCCATAGAGTAAGTAATTAAGTAGCCAGTTGCTTTTCATTCTACCTGTTTCCTGAAATTCCTTCAACTATTATCAGTACATCAGCTGCGAGGGCCACTAATCTCGCCATCCCAAGGAGAGCCTCAATCTCTATCAAACCAGACTCGAGGACCACATCCCAGAAAACCATTCCACTTAGTGATCCCTGTGGACATTCCTTGGTCAGGGGTATTCCTGGACCATTAACTTTCGCTTATCCGCCCCTAAAATAGTCCTGGAAACTATAGTAGATTATTTTAAACATTTGATTCCTCTGGAGTTGTTTGAACAACGCCGCCTATTACAGGATATCAACCACTCCCGAGATGTCCACGAATATCCCGACCATGTACTTCTCCGACGTGTTGTCTATGAATGGCGCTTATTGTCATGCTTATCGTATTCCTCTTTACTACCTTTTCTTCTTCAATCTTCAGTGTAGTACTTTCTTTTGGCGCTTCCCATGGGTTTTAAGGAGACACATTGGCCTGTAAGATTTTGGAAGCAATGGATCCTTGTCCTCCTAATTGCTTAGAATGACTACTTCACTCTGTCTACCCTACACCAGGTACTCATTCGTGATCAGGGAGAGCTATCGTGGGATTAAATCTGCTGTGTGCTGTAGCACCTTGACCTTGATATCGGGTTCAGGTATTTTGTATTTTTCCATTCCATTAATAAGCCTCACAACCTCAGCCTCGTTGTCGTGGTCCTCTCGGTATTCTTTCGTCATCAGAAGTTTTGTCGCTGTATGATCCTCATCTTCGTCTTCCCACTTTGTCATCGGGGAATTCTCCATGAGCAGTTCCACAGTCTTCCCAGCAAGTAGTCATTGTTTTATCTGGCCTTTGCTTGTGGTGATCGATGCTAATATTTCCTGTTACTATTCTGGACTGGATCCCCGACAAATTATTTGAGAGTTGATCTTTCCCATATCGCTCCCAGCTCACCTTCTTCACTGTTACCACAGTGCTTTCAAAATGTCTCTTCTTTCTCCTGGATGTATCTGGAGGTTATGAGCCCACAGTTTTACCACCATAGCTCTTCACTGTTACCAGAGTGCTTTCAAAATGTCTCTTCTTTCTCCTGGATGTATCTGGAGGTTATGAGCCCACAGTTTTACCACCATAGCTCTTCACTGTTACCAGAGTGCTTTCAAAATGTCTCTTCTTTCTCCTGGATGTATCTGGAGGTTATGAGCCCACAGTTTTACCACCATAGCTCTTCACTGTTACCAGAGTGCTTTCAAAATGTCTCTTCTTTCTCCTGGATGTATCTGGAGGTTATGAGCCCACAGTTTTACCACCATAGCTCTTCACTGTTACCAGAGTGCTTTCAAAATGTCTCTTCTTTCTCCTGGATGTATCTGGAGGTTATGAGCCCACAGTTTTACCACCATAGCTCTTCACTGTTACCAGAGTGCTTTCAAAATGTCTCTTCTTTCTCCTGGATGTATCTGGAGGTTATGAGCCCACAGTTTTACCACCATAGCTCTTCACTGTTACCAGAGTGCTTTCAAAATGTCTCTTCTTTCTCCTGGATGTATCTGGAGGTTATGAGCCCACAGTTTTACCACCATAGCTCTTCACTGTTACCAGAGTGCTTTCAAAATGTCTCTTCTTTCTCCTGGATGTATCTGGAGGTTATGAGCCCACAGTTTTACCACCATAGCTCTTCACTGTTACCACAGTGCTTTCAAAATGTCTCTTCTTTCTCCTGGATGTATCTGGAGGTTATGAGCCCACAGTTTTACTACCATAGCTTTTTACCTGAATGGCAGTTGAAAAATCATGTGTTTAGATTTTGGGTTGCCAACCCTTGTACAAGATCACTGTTTTGTTATAAATGATACGTTTTTTATTTAAATATATTATTTCACATTTAAAGTAACGTATACTTAAATTTTCTCGCACTATTACATTACTACTTCTAATAACATCTGTTTAATGAATCTGAAAATATATTTTAAACATAACTAAAAGTAAAACGTACTACTTATTCTTGGTTTTGGAATGTTATCGATAATGTTTAATTTAATTTTTAGTACAGGCATCGTATTTACTTGGAAAATAAATACATGTCTTTTTATATATAATAAACTATTTTATGATTAGCTTATTGTATTTCAAAATATTTAACTGAATAAAATATTTATATCCACTGCGTGGGTGCACTTTTGTGAAGAATTTATTTCCATAATGATCAATCACATCGTTTAAATTTGTCGGTCGCCATTTTAAAACAATATCAGTTAGACCTTTTGTGAAAGTGTGGTCAATACTTTTTATTTAAAGTGGAATAAAACCATAAATAAGCTTTGTGGCTGACCTCAAATAAATATAACTAATATTGGCCTAAATTACTGTGGTTTATCACATTCATAGATTATTTCATCACAGCTATCCATAGTGACGGATGTCTGCTGTTGGCGTAGGGATACATTAGGAACTATTTCTAGTAGCTTTTTGAGCTTTTATTCAAGTAAACTTGAGTGATGAATGTACTTTACTTGTACTTTCTCACTTGTCTAGCGGGGATCACCTCGGTCTCTGCAGGTGGTCATTCTATGTTATATTCATGAGCTTGTTAGCTGGGAACACAATCCTTTCCACTTACTATATTTTATTTATTTATTATATAATAATATAATGAGGTCTGACGATCATGAGCGTTGTTTGATATCTACCTCACGTAGAGGGTTGATATTTAAATACCATTATCAGCCCCTGTGCACGAACATATGCATCTGGAAGCCATCATATACATTTAGAGTGGGATATTTTAATTAATTAAAGCTGATAGGATAACATGAAGAAATATTGTCGCTACAAGAAAGCTTCACTTCCACATTTCATACAATTTGTAATGCAGTTTGTTGGCCATGGAGAGTAAGCAAGAAATGTTTGGTATCTACATCAAACTCTTCTTATGTCACCAAGTTCAAGGGATCATTATTAATTATTTATCATACATTGCTTTTATATATTCATTATTTTTTTTACCTGTAAACCTTTTTAAACCTCTACCTTTATAACCCTACACTCTTTCTACCCTCTTGACAACTTTTTAAACTTTCTTATTTTCTTACCCTAAAATATTTATCCGTGTAATTAATGTAAAATGGGGTTAAAAGGCCTAAAATTTTAAAAGTGGTAAAAGTGAATCTAATCAAAAAGGACAAAAAAGGCAAATACATTCAAAAATGACCAAAATATCAAAAGGACAAAAATGACACAAATGAAAACATATGGTAAGTAGAGCAAAAAGAGATAAAAAAAATTGGTAAGAAGGGCAAAGGGAAAAAAGTAAATAATAAAAAATAAAAATTATATAACTGTTAAAAAGGGTAAAGGAAACAAAAATGGTATAAAGATTAAAGCGCCACAAAAAGGGTAAAAAGATGGAAAAGGGTTTAAAAGTTAATGAGGTAATTAGAGTAAACTAGGTAGAAGGAGTAAATATGGTAAAAAAGGATGTAAGGTAAAAAGGTTAAAAGGGTAAAGATGATAAAAAATATAAAAAGTAAATCTAATCAAAACGAGAAATGAGACCAAAACGGCAAAAATAGTAAAATGGAGATAAGTAAATCATCCAAAAATATAAACGGGTATAAAAATTAAAACTTAAACAGATAAAGGAAATAAAAAATTTAAAAAGATTAAAAAGCATAAAAAGCGTTCAAAGGGGAAAGCAAGGGTAAAAGGGTAATGGGGTAAAATGCATAAATGGGGTGGAAAGGTTAAAGAGGGTGGAGGGTAAAATGGGTAAACAAGAACAATGAAGAATATAAATGGAAAAAAGAAATAAAGGTTATCACTATAGGGTAGAGAGGGTAGTATCTATATGGGGTAAAAAGGGTTAAAAATGATAAAAATGGTAAAAAGTAAATCTAATCAAAAAGAGCAATAGGGCCAAAAGGCTAACAATTGCAAAAATGTCCAAAAATGACCATAATGTCAAGAATGATACAATCGGGCAAAAATAGTATGAAGTGCAAAAGGGGTAAATTGTAAAAGGCTAAGAATTAAATAATAAAAAAGATATAAAGGTTAGAAGGGCAAAATAAATAAAACATGTTAATATATTAAAAAACCACCAAGGTCATTAAGTGATAAAAAGGTAAATAAATGTCAAGGTAGAACTGGGTAAAAAGTCTAATCCGGGTGGAAAGGGTAAAGAGGGTAAAAAGGGTAAACAGCTCAGTAAGGGATAAAATAATAACTGAGTAATTTTTTTAGGTAAGTAGGATACATATTTAAAAAGGTCTAAAAAGTGCAAAAAGGGTAAACTGGGTAAAGGGGATTAGAAGGTTAAACGGGGTGGTTGCGGTAAATAATGCTAAAATAATACATACAAGTGTGTTGAGGCAACATTGTTCTGTGGATATGGATCGTGATTTGTCAGGAGAAACACAAGAACAAGGTGAATGTGGGTGGAATGAGATATCTAAGATACGGATCGTGATTTGTCAGGAGAAACACAATAACAAGGTGAATGTGGGTGGATTGAGATATCTAAGATACGGAGCGTGATTTGTCAGGAGAAACACAAGAACAAGGTGAATGTGGGTGGAATGAGATATCTAAGATACGGAGCGTGATTTGTCAGGAGAAACACAAGAACAAGGTGAATGTGGGTGGAATGAGATATCTAAGATACGGATGTGTGTTTTTGAATGTGGTAGACGAATGTGTGAAACATATTAAGAGTTTTAAGGATAAAAGAGCATACATGACTCGGTGTTGAAGAGAATGGAGTATGCAAGGATAGGGAAGTGTGGAGAAAGTTAGTGAGGGTGGATTAATTACGGAGTTTTTTTTTTTAGCTAAATGCACCGTTTCTTGCATACCCCTTAAGGAGACGGCGTGGTTAGGAACTAACTTTGAATATTTTATTACAGCCCATTGAAAACCAATTATTTATACTGTGACACTCTTCTTTCTTTATCAAAGTACTGTGTATTAATACAGAAGTTACAACTTGATTTTCAAAAGAAATGTCAGCTTTAAAACATATCCAGAATATATTTCTACTTTTACATTGTGTGTTTATTATCATAGTTTAAACCAATAAGGGATTGATATTCAAACATAGTTTAAGATTTTAATGCTATATCTATATACTAGTTAGTGTTGGTGTTGAGATGTCTGGTAACACAATCCACTTCACTCCACTTGTTATATAGTGAGGTTAGACCTGTCTTAAGGCCAGTTTCATAGGAGTACTCCTCATACTGGCCCATTCCATCCTGAACTAGGTGGTGTATTCCTGTTTATAGTATAGCGGCCACCTGAGTGTTACTAAGTCTATCCACTTGTTGTTATCCTCGTGGGACCGGTTCTCACCCAGTCTGGATCCTTTATCTTGTCCTAGACCACACAGCCCTCATGGCACCCTTCCTTCTGAAACGTTTGTATCGACTTTGAAATTTATTGGCTTCCTTAGACAGGGCGAGGGAGAAAAGGAGATTAACCATAACATGAATAACCACATTGTTGCCATTTTTATTTTAACACCACTCAGTAAGGTAAGGGGTGGGGGATGGAGGAGAGTTTGGGGGAAAGGACCACCAAGACGTAAACACATCGCTACGTCATTGGAAGAAATTACTTCTCATTCATCTTGATTTAACCTAGAGATACATTCCTATAACATATCAGCTCTAGTGCTTGACATTCTACCTCCCACTTGGTCCTGTTTCCTCCTAGATATATTCCTCTAGCTGTATCAGCTCTAGTCCTTGATATTCTACCTCCCACTTGGTCCTGTTTCCTCCTAGATATATTCCTCTAGCTCTATCAGCTCTATTCCTAGATATTCTACCTCCCATTTGGTCCTGTTTCCTCCTAGATATATTCCTCTAGCTCTATCAGCTCTAGTGCTTGACATTCTACCTCCCACTTGGTCCTGTTTCCTCCTAGATATATTCCTCTAGCTCTATCAGCTCTATTCCTAGATATTCTACCTCCCATTTGGTCCTGTTTCCTCCTAGATATATTCCTCTAGCTGTATCAGCTCTAGTCCTTGATATTCTACCTCCCAATTGGTCCTGTTTCCTCCTAGATATATTCCTCTAGCTCTATCAGCTCTAGTTCTTGACATTCTACCTCTCATTTGATCCTGTTTCCTCCTAGATATATTCCTCTAGCTGTATCAGCTCTAGTTATTGACATTCTACCTCCCATTTCGTCCTGTTTCCTCCTAGATATATTCCTCTAGCTCTAACAGCTCTAGTCCTTGACATTAGGTCTATATTTTAATATAACGTTTCCTCATATTTCCTCGCTACTCATTTGGATCTATAACAAAGTGTGGGGGGTTCTGTCCCGGGTTAAGATAGTTTGTAAGAAGAGTGTTTTAAAAGTGATCATTGAATCTCATACACGACATATAAAATTTTTTTTGGTAGTGTTATCACTCGCACCGCCGCTTCTGGGGCTTCGTGCTCTAACGCGCTACTTTTGTTTTGGACTAGACTGTTGAAAACGGAGAGATCTGGTTTAGATCTTAGTCGGGAGTACTGAAGATAGTTTTCTTGAATTGTTTTCCACTTTTCTCCACTCAAATGCTGGTTCATTTCCTCTAGATTAAGCCTACATAATCCTTAACCCATTAGTGTAATTAGTACAGATGCGTGTAATTTGAACGGGTAGTAATACGTGGTGCTAAAATAAAACTATAACTATTCAGGATGTTCAGTCCCAATTTAAATGTTTCTTTGTATCAAAATGTTGTCCTATTATTGAATACCCTCATGCATGTTAAACAGTGATTTAAAAAAATTAATATATTTAAAATTTTATCTTTGCGTGATACATTTAACTACATATTCTATATTATTATTATTATTATTATTATTAGCACCGCGTCTTACTACCCATTCGGGTTATACGCACTTAAGCTGATGTGTAATGGTAGGGTGATTGTGAGATGAAATGGAGGACATACAGTTTAACGTGGAATCCGAACCACGGTGGAGGCCTGGCATTCCCTATAAATCTGTGCCGGGACCGAGGATTGAACCCCGGCCGCCAGCACAGAAGTCTGACACCTTACCCCTAGACCACCAGGTCACCCCATATTCTATAAATCCAGCACAAATCACGATCATAACTGAACATGAATATTAAAAACTTCCCTGCATTTATAAATTTGGATTTGGTTAACATTGATCCAAAGTACTCTCATGCGAAACATATTTTTAAATACGTGTACTATTTTTAAGTTGCACTGTAAGTCCTAAGTTCCTTTGTCTTCATAAGTTCACTACCGTGACTAGGTTATTACTATTTCACAATGTCAAGTTTTTCGATATATTACAGGTAAATAGACTAAAATCGTTAAACAATCGTAAAAACAATTTTTTCACTCCCATTTGGAAAATATTATTATGATACTAAAATGTTGATTTGATATTACAAAATATAGATAAAATTGACAATAGTAAATCCAAGAAACTTTAATGTAGTTAGCAATAATTGTAAATAGTAATTATTACTATTCCTAATGAATCTTTAATTCACAGTTTCTTAAAGCCATTTCATTACAATCTAATATTTCTAGCATAATAAATAATTATGGGTGAGGGAAGGACCAAATTTACCCCCTGCCCTTCTAGCTCAGTTCCAAAGAATAATATAAAAGTATAAATGTAACACCCTGCTAAGACGAACTATTTTAGTTATATTTCCAAAGTTGAAGTTTATAGCTTAAATGGTTAGTGAGAGGTATCAATCCCGATAAATAGTAATTATTGTATAGTTTCATTTTTTCAATGCTGCCCCCAAAATATTTGTTTTTATTTTGTAGATTTCGTCACCCGAGAATGCAAGTGTTCTATGTCCAATTTTTCTCTTTTGTATAAAAGAGCATTGAAGTTTGACCTTGTGTATAAGACCAATGTTACTAGATGACGGTGACCTGGTGGTCTAGGGGTAATGTGTCAGACTTCTGTGCTGGCGGCCGGGGTTCAATCCTCGGTCCAGGCACAGGTTTATCTGATTACCAAACCCTTCCTTCACCTCTGACAAGACATCTTGTGAGTGTGGGGAATGCCAGGCCTCACCGTGGTTCGGATTCCACGTTAAACTGTAGGTCCTTCATTTCATCTCACAATCACCCTACCATTACACATTAGTGTAAGTGCGTATAACCCGAATTGGTAGTAAGACGCGGTGCTAATAATAATAATAATAATAATAATAATAATAATAATAATAATAATAATAATAATAATACTAGATGACAACTAGAGTTTGTATCTTCTTAAGTAATTATATAAAAGTCTCAATTTCACCGCAGTTGGATCATTTGCATTCTCAATAAACGTAAACACCAAATATCTCAAATTTAACCATTTTGGAGATAGAACACTTGCATTCTCGGGTGACGATTTGTCCTCTTACCTTGAACCAAGTATATATAGGTTCTTATATACAAGAACATATACAATAAATGTTTATATACTAGTAATCTTGAGAGTATACTGCCTTACACATTTCACATTAGTGTTTGGTTTTCTTAAATGGCGGTGTAATGTATAATAGAAACTTCTTCGGAATACACACAAAGCCATAATTAAGGCTTTGAATATGTCATTTTCGTTAAAGGGTGCAAACACAATTTTTCTGATAAATTTTTAGTCCTGCAGAAAGTTTTGGAAAGTAGTCAAACTCGCTACCGACGGAGATAAGGCGTCTGATTTATTTAATAATTGATAATGATCAATATATCTCAATAAATATATAATAATACAAACATTGGAATGGGTTTTCTATCTGGTTATATAATATAACTAATACAACAGTTAAATACGATTGTTAATCAGATCCCAATTGAAATTTACAAAGTAATAATATCCAAAGGAGCTAGACATTATTAATTATATCATATAATGTAAATTGATAGCTATGGCAGAGCTGTATTCCTTATGAAATATTAAAACAAAATTTAACTAAAACATTACAAACAAATATGTATTTAAAATTTTGGGTTTCAAGTTTATGTCTTAGGAGTAATTAAAAACAATTTATTCGATAGTTTACTGGAAATAATGTTGTATTTTACAGGAAACAGTCAATGTGTTTGTTTAGTAATGTGTTTAATTGTTTGTTAATTTGTACATTATTAAAAATAAATCAAGATCATATCGAGTAAATAGCCATCAACAAGACGTTCGGGGTCCGAGTCAAGGCCGGGTTTATTTAGGGTGTTTTTACCCAGATTTGGAGCCCACACACTCTCTCCTAACAAATATAGGTGCATTTACTCAAAACTTCCCCTCCTCTTCAGAATATTCAGTGAGAATTAAAGATAGGCACCTAAAATAAAAACAAATTATTTGTTCAAAGTAAACTACACATATTTTACTATTTTGGTATTTTACCAACAATTTGATTAATTCAAATCATTGTAGTGAAAATTACAACTATGGGGTACCTGCTTGTAATCAACATATAACCTGCTTGTAATCAACATATAATCTTGAAAAATGACATAAAGGGTGTAAGCCAATGGGGAAAAAATACAAAATCTCAACTTCTCAAATTGCTTCCCAAAAATTGGTAAGAAAGGGGTGTAGGATGTAGTAGAGGGGTCAGACTTTTGTTAAATGCTTATCACAGTCAAAACACATAATTTAAAAGGCCTTCGTGAGTAAATTCCACAACTGTTTTGTTTCCTTCTTAAATGACACATAATTCAAAAGCTATTACTGTGGTCAGTCATTAATTTATTACGTTACCTAATCAAATAAACGTATTATAACTAATCTTCACAATAAGCATTGATATCCACTAAAAACATTTATGTGAAAAAGTCCCAACTTCTTTGCCACAAAGTTTCCTCCATATTCAGCTTCGAAAATGAGTGAGACATAAAAAAGTGCCAAGTTCCACTTTCAATGTCTTTCCAAATAACTCGTCACTTCTCTTAAGTGTATCTAAGTGCGCTAATCTGATTTTAAGCTGCTAGTTTAATCTTAAAGAAGCACTCTAACTAGAGACTTAAAATAATATTTACCAACTTAGATGGACTTGTGAAGTGACAATTTATTTGGAAACACGTTTTTCACATACATTCTTTTGGTGGGTACTATATTAATTATAAAGCTTCAACCAACAAGACCTAGGCGCAAAGACTTAATATAGACCTAAAAGATGGCTTAGTTGGTCAAAAGTATTTTATAGTTTCAAATTAATTAAAGCGAGGCAAGTTGCTCGAACACTAACATCTATGCTAGTTAAATAATTAAACTAGAAACATTGAGTTATCTTAAAACTATTATTTTTGTATAAACCTAGTGCTAAACATGCACATAATTGATTTCATTATTAATATTATTAAATTTACCAATATTGTATTGCGTTTGAGAACACCACCAAATTCAACCATGTTTAGATTTTTTATTTTCAAACATTCTACCTCTACTAAATATTAAATTAAATTTTTATAAACTAGAATGTTCTGAGATTTCCCTAAGAAACACTATACAAAACAATATTATTAGATGATTTAATTTCTAAATTAATTAAAGATTACTGTGAAATATTAACGATTTATATTTTATTGCATGCTACTTATCATATTTTCTTCCGTCAAATGTGGTTTCAAAACTCAAAAGTGAATATTATTTTAACATTTTAACTTTATTATAAATTCTGAGGAGTATGATCAGCTCCTAAAAAATGAGTTTGAGGATGTTTTACGTTTGGGAAATTTTCCAATTTTCATTATTTCAACTACTTAAGATACGAAATAACTAGACCTATCATTGTAAAGTTGTAGTACTGTTAAAGATAAACCATCTTTTATTTGAAATAGTTTTTATAAAACCAATAATTTCTGAGCTTTAAGTAAATATGCATACTTTTTAATTCAAGTCTTTGAAAATTAAATTTATTTTTATGCTCTTTGGTGGACAAAGATGTTTCTCTTTTCTCAATTTTTCTGTAACGGTGTTCCTAGTTCCTAGTGCCATAGAGTAAGTAACCGTGTATATCATTTCATATTATATGATCTTTGGTGCAATGTTTCTACAACAACCTATTAATTATTTCCACAAAACTTACGAGTTTTTATTAAATGTATATTTTAAGATAAAAGCTATAGAAAGTCTTTGCGGTGTACCGGACCATTTATTTACTCAGTATTGTTTTTTAAATAATGGTGTTACTAGTTTCAAAAGAGCTCATTTATTGTTTAATGACTATCACGTTAATACACAGATCTTACAGCACACACGTGTATTTTTTTAACCCCTATATCATCAATAGTCTGCTTGGCTGCAAGGATAGTGTATCTGGGAGTCTGGAGTTCGATTATGGCAAGTTGCAATGAAATTAATGTTTTTCACGTTGTAGTTTCCCATTCTACCTTCAAGCGAATACTGGCGTGTATCCATAGAATTTCCCATTTACATCCTATTTCCTTAAGTTAAAGTTGATAATAGCCATTGCTGATGGTAATAAAATAATTTATTTTGAAATTATTGGTTGATTAGAATATTCATTTCCGTAGTATAAAACATATTTTCTCCTTTCATATTTGTACTTAATTGCATAACGTAGCCGTCTTCCATATTTTTTGTAAGGCTTATAGAGTTTAGTGATTAATAATATGTATTGCCAATACTAAGTATCCCTCCCTATATTACGTTATTAATTATTGTTATATCAAAATTAACCAAAGTATTTATTTTTGTGTAAAATCTTAAAAGTACCAAAGTGTTAATCTTAAAATCAATTAACTAAAATGATAAAATTATATGAAGTTATACACTATGTAATTTGTATTTACTAAACAAGCTCAGTGTCTTTTTCAAATTTAAAATGTATAAACAATTTTGCTTTAAATGTTTAGAACTACGTTGGTTAATCTATGGGAATTAAAACTCCCCAGCAATTTAAAATTTAGTGTCCAGCTTGGTTGTTGACAACCTCTTAAAATGGTATCAACACTGAAATAATGAACATGGCACCACAGTTCTTTCTAAAGGGCCCAAGTGTTTATGTTTATCTCATATGAGGTGCACACCCTTAAACTAATCAGCTTCCTTCGACAGGAAACGAAATAAAAACCACAAAAACTTTTCAATTTACAATATTATTACTAAATTTGTCTGAAGCTTGTTGCTATTATTGCGACCATTGCTAGCACGTGTGATTGTAGGCAGCGTCCATCTTGTTTTCCACCTCCCCGTCTCTTTCATCCCTTAGATACAAACACAACCACCCCTTAGTATCGGCAATTACTGACAACACGAGACTCAAATATGCACCAATCACAGCGAGGGATGCAGTGACGCCTCACGGCGCAAGTGCTTCCTCGTCATGGAAGCCAGGCGTCACGTCAATAGCTGGGCGATGCCCCACCCTACACCCCACCCACCCTCTGGTCCCTGGAGATCATGGGAGCTAATGTAAAATAGGGACAACATTAGCTTAACCTAGCCCTAAAAATACAGGGACTGCATCAACCCGCATGTCTTGCATGAGACATTATTATTATGATCAAACATACAAGTTGATTAGAGGGGCAGTTGGATTATTCAAACCTCGTCAAATTGTGAGGAAACAATTAATGTTGTATTTATTATTCCACAAGCTGTCTGGTAGCTAGTTTCAACATGCACAACTCTTTTATTCTTAACGTGGGTCAGTTCTATAAAACAGATTGGACCACAAGCTAGCTGGTAGTTAGTTCTATAAAACAAACTGTACTACAAGCTGGCTGGTAGCTAGTTCCATAATACAGACTGGACTACAAGCTGGCTGGTAGCTAGTTCCATAATACAGACTGGACTACAAGCTGTCTGGTAGCTAGTTCCATAATATAGACTGGACTACAAGCTGGTAGCTAGTTCTATAATACAGACTGGACTACAAGCTGACTGGTAGCTAGTTCTATAATACAGACTGGACTACAAGCTGTCTGGTAGCTAGTTCCATAATACAGACTGGACTACAAGCTGTCTGGTAGCTAGTTCCATAATACAGACTGGACTACAAGCTGGTAGCTAGTTCTATAATACAGACTGGACTACAAGCTGACTGGTAGCTAGTTCTATAATACAGACTGGACTACAAGCTGGCTGGTAGCTAGTTCCATAATTTAGACTGGACTACAAGCTGGTAGCTAGTTCTATAATACAGACTGGACTACAAGCTGGTAGCTAGTTTATATATTCACTAGACAATAATTACTAACAAGTGGGTTTCCCTTGGTTTAAGATAGTTGATCATTTATTCTGATTATTATTGTGTTTTAATGATACAACAAGCTTAATATTCCTTACAGAACATAGAATTAAACCCATTGATTAAGTGGTTGATATATTTAAGATTCTCATAGTTTATTTATTAAATAAATTCGACCCACCTTGATGGTCCCTTGGTCTAAGAAGACATCACTCTTCCAATATACCCTATTACTAATGCTGAGTAGATTAGGGTTCATATCCAGGTGAGGTCTATTCAGGATGTTTATTTCTAAACAAATTTTCACTCTCTTATCACTAAATCACGGGTACATTTCCTCTCAGTTCCAACTTGTTCATCGCTACCATATGGGTGTAGTTAATGGATAATATCCTGGATGGGTAGTAAGATGCCGTGAACTGATGAAATTTAATAAATATTCTTTGTAGTGAAATAATATTATTTTGCCAACATTACACTAAAAATATTTTCAAACCCTTAGCTCCGTTGGTAGTGCATCTGTCTATTGAACAAAGAGCCTCCTGTTTGACTCCCGGCATGGCCAAAAAATTAATTGATGGTGAGTTTGGAGCTTGCTATTCACAGTGATGAATTAAAGGACGGGGTACTGGGTGCTGTGTATCTTCTAGGATGAAGTTTGTTTAATAAACTGATATAATAAATCAATTCAGAATGTTCAATACTCATAGTAACAATAATGATATAACCTTTATATTTATTTCTCTGGTGACAGGTTATTACCATTTAAATAAAGGTACGAGCTATGACCCAATCGTACATACACACTTCCAAAGATATATTCAGTAAACTAACCTTGAAAATGTTTTCACCAGAAAAACAACATATTATGTCTTTAGTCCTAATAAACAAACTTCATGTTTAAAGCTTTAAACAAAATTGTTTAAATTATTACAAGAAAAACATATTTCAAAAGATAATTTATTTGTAAGCTGCCTAAAACTATTAATATTTTCAAAAATCAAAAAATGTTTCTATTTTTTTTTAAATTCCATATACACATTTTAATACTAGACCATGAAGGCTATTTTAAAATAATTTTAAATGTTCTAATTTTATAAAATAATAAACGGCCATTAAATTAATTTGTTTTGGAAAAATAAACCTACAATAGTCCAGTATTTATAATGTAAAATATTCCCAATTATCAATTTTGAACAAAATCACTTGGAAAATTTAAAAAGAAAATTTTAAAGAAAAATCCGTTATGAGTAAACTATTTTAAAATTTATTTTTAAAAGAAAAACCAAAACATTTCTTTTATATTTTAAAAAGTTTATCAAATTCTCATTTTGAACCAAGTCTTTGAAACCATTTGTTAAAATATTTTAAATTTGTAAAAATTAAGTAATCAGTAAACTGCCTTCAAACATATTTTCCCCCTAAAACAAGGATATGGTTTTATTTTTAATGTCAACCACTCCCCAGATATCAAACTGCGCGGTCGTACACAAGCCAAGATCTCCAGAAGTGCCGACACATTCAACACGATACAACTCCACCCCAAAACCCCCACCTCCACCCTCTATCTCGCAAAGAATTATAGGAACGTAAAAATGTAGCCTTATGTTAAGAAGAATTATTTTAGATATATTTACAAAGTAGAACATTCTAGGTTGAGGGGATAGTGAGCTACAGGACTTTAAATATACCTTATTTCATCAGGACTCACTAACTCACTTACTGGCAAACAATGCCTATAGCAAACTTCTAGCTAACATAGAACCTTGAAAATTGGCATAGAGTTTATAATTGGCATATAAACCAAGGCTAAAATACGAGATCCAAACTTTTAAACATTTTTCCCAAAAATGGGTGGGAGGGGTTGTAGAGTATAGTATAAAGATAGGACTTTAAAAAAAAAAAATATTATTGCAGTCAAGTAATGTGCCCTTTTAAAAGCCTTTCTAAGTAGATTCCACAAGCGTTTGATTCATTTTGATAGGACATATAATTAAAAGTTATTATATATAATAGGTCATTCATTTATTACATTATATAAGTACTGTACCTACTTAAATAAACGTATTATTATATCTAATCTTACAAATATATGAATATCTACTTAAAACATTTATGTAAAATACGTGGCCCGCTCTATATAATAAAAATTCCTAAAATTATTCAACCTCGTACAGGAAGGAGTAAGATATAAAAGAGTGACAAGCTTAATTTGCAATGTCTTTCCAAATAAATGGTCACTTCTCGGCCATCTAAGTGCACTGGTCTGATTTTAAGTCGATAGTTAAAGTTCTCCTATACACTCAGATTTACGAACTCATAGGATAAATGACAAGTTATTTGGAAAAACACTGCTAGAATAACTTTTCACTCTTTTATTTCTCACTCCTTTCTGAGGCTGAATAGTTGGAATTTTGAAAAATCACTCATCAGTGATTTACCCTTAATTTAAGAGCAAGAGTAGTCGTAGTTTCTTGAGATAAAACATTCTCACGATTACAATACTTTCTATTTATATGAAAAAGTAAAGATAATATTACATAAATGATGTCTTAATAATATCTGTGCTAATTTGACAATAATTGAAGCTTCAATAAAATATCCACAAAACTCACAAAAGAATCGAAAACAAGGTGAATTTTTACTGGTTTGACAGATTTTGAAAATTTTAAATTCGATAGTAGAACGCTTGTTTACATTCAATCCAATCTAAAATTTAACCTAAAAAATAAAATTTACAAAAGAAAAATGATATATTTGTATACAAGCTTTAGTTTTTACTATTTATCTAATTAAATAATCTAGTACCTTGTTTACTTTAGTTACTTATTTATTAAAATATACCTGTTCTTTCTTTTATATTTGACATATTCAAATGAATGGGAGTTTAATTCTAATATGGTTCAAAGTCAATCTCAATAATTCACAAAATACATAATACAAGATAGTAAAATTGCATTTTTTCACATTGTTATGTGAGAATAATATAATCCCATCTATAATAATTCCTGAGTATGGTTATTCAACACAAAATTCTTGTAGATGGTTCTCCAACATAAAATTCTCGTAGATGGGTCTCCAACATAAAGTTCCTTTAGATGGTTCTCCAACACAAGGTTCCTGATAATAGTTCCTCAAAATAAAGTTCCTGAACATTGATCTCACCCTGAAACATGTTGAAAATTACATTAAACAAATTTATCATCTGCCACACCAAAAATAAATTATTATACCAAAATATAAAATAAAGTGAGACCTACTGAATATCCACCCACTTGTCACCGTATCTCCCCACTCCCCACTTGGCTTGTAAACTTGAAATTTTGTTTGGCAGGAAGGTAGCGATATTGCGTCATATAACAATAAGAATCTAAAATTGGGAAATTTAGAGATGGGGTGCTGGGAAATGCAGAGCTTATAATTAGAAAAAACTTTTTAAATGATCGGTGGCTAATTAAAATTTGTTAAACATGTAGAGAGATCGCTCCAAATTTCTAAATTATTCTTAAAATTTGAAATTTCTAAAAGAGTGGATTGGAGAAAAGGGGTTTGTGGATCATCATTTTACAAACTAACAATAAGTAAGTACTTCCCAGTGGGGTAGAAAACTGAAATTTGGCAAGCAGATCAAAATACCAATCGGAGTAAATATTACATTCTGAAAATGTCACATTTTAAATTTAGACTTAAGTAAAGAGTAGGAGTAGTGTAGAAGGGATGCACAAAGAAATAAATACTTTTAGGTGTGGTAGAAATTTCTTGTAGAAGAACAATTGCAGAAAACCATATTTTTATTAAAGGTACTTTACTGATGACTGATTATTTATTTACATATTAAAAATATTTTATATTCAAAATGAGAATTTGATAAGCTTTTTGTGATGAGCTAAGAAAAATAAGCCTTCTAATAGAGGAAGAAAATTAAAATCTACCAGGAATATGTAGAGACTACTCTAATAACAGAATCAGTGTTAAATATCTACTATTTAGAAAGGGGGTTGATGAAGTATGGGGTTTCAAAATTCCCAAAACTAAAATAATAATTTACTTTTCAGTGTGGTAGAAGATTAAAGTTTGTCCGGTAGGTATAAGAACCACCCCAAACAGCCATTAAGGTCTGATTCTTAAATTTCAAAATGAAAAGTCAGTAAATAGGGAATGGGGGTCCCCTTAAAGGTTCTTAAAACTAACATAAGAAAGAAACAATTTTGTTGTGGTATAAAATGGAAGCTCAATATGTAAGTCATGTAAGTGCTTTAGAGCCTAGTGATGTCTGAACTTATCAAGTTTCAAAATTTATTCCTAAGAAATAGAAGAGCTTTAAATTGATACAACTAACATGAAACACTACTTTTCTATGTGCTTTAAAATAAACATTTGTCAAGCATGTAAATGAACCATATAAGATAGTCAAATAACCCTTAATATCTCAAAATGGGAATATAGGAACTAAAAAGGGGTTGGAAGGAGAAGGGAGATAGCTTAAAATCTTTTCAAAACTATTATAAAATCTTCTTTTAAGCATTGAAGAAAATTTAGATTTGACAAGTTTTTAAAAGGACCACCCCAAAATAACCAAACAAGCTGGAAAGTTTGGCGTTTAAAAATAAAGATCTGGAAATGGCTTGTAGAAAAAAAATATTCTTGATATGTTGGGAAATTTGAATTTTGTATAGGGAGAAGAAAAAATCTAAAAAATAAACAAACAGAATAACTGAAGATATTAAAGGGGATCCATTAGCTTTTGCAATAACAAGGCTAAGAATCAAAGGAAAAACTGGTGTATATCTAGCAGTTAAATAACAATTATTATTATTATTATAATAATCTGTCGACATTGCTTGTAAACCATGATTATTATTAGCACCGCGTCTTACTACCCGTTCGGGTTATACGCACTTACGCTAATGTGTAATGGTAGGGTGATTGTGAGATGAAATGAAGGACCTACAGTTTAACGTGGAATCCGAACCACGGTGGAGGCCTGGCATTCCACACATTCACAAGATGTATTGTCAGAGGTGTAGGAAGGGTTTGGAAAGTAAACCATGATGATATTTGGAAAACCGCTATGCTTGTTATTCAAGATGTATCTGCAACAGAGTATATTAATTATTTATGCTCGTTGGTGACCTGTGATGCTCTTCTTTACAACATATTTTTGTACAATAACTATTAGTTCGTTTGTCTTATCTTATTAATTTAATTTAGATTTAGATTTAATTTAGATTTACAAACAATCGGCATGTACAACAAATTTTAGAACATATTTACATTATACCTTTACAATTAAATTATATGTGTATCTCCATTGCTATGGCTTCAGTTTGAAATAAGAAATCAATAAATAAGACTATTATTTAAATTTAATTTCTCACTCTTTTAATTTGCGTTTTCACTTAGAGAAACAATTCTAATCATAAACATTCCTAGCCACTAGATTATGATCACGTTTTTCATACTAAAAAAAGTAATTCTTACAATTCTTTTATGACTATCTGTGTTGCGCATTTATACAGCTGAGAGGATTAAATGGATTCTATTCAAACATTATAATTGTATGTTATAATATTATGGTCATACCTCAAGTCTTAAGTTATTTTATTTTAAACTTAAATTTAAGGGTAGCTTACTAATGAGTGTTTATGAAATTTCTGTATATTTAAAAAATGACCTAAACGATTGTGTTAAAATTAGATAATTAAAGAGTGATTAAGTTAATAAATATGATTGTATGCCTACATTAAAATTTAACAACTTCCAAACTATTATAGACTTTATGAGAAAGAATGTACGATCTATTAGTACCATTTATTTGGGTTGGGTTTGCATATTTACATATTATTTTACAACATATTTTATATGGGATAGTTAACTATTTGTTAAAATTTGCTTTTGTCTTTAGCAGAGGCCTAATTTCACTTATTCTAGCGTTATACCCTATTACAACAAGAATTTATGTTTTTCACTCAAATGATCCAAGTATTTATCCAGTGTGTTAATTTGCGTATTTTCAAGGTCACGTAGCATAGTTGCATCATCTAAACCGACAGTCTTCTTTTTTCCATCTTGCCTAACCACCCGATCGAGTCATATACATTTAACTCAGAGGAAATGTATCTGATTTTGCGTGGAGGGAGAGTGAGAATTATTTAGTAAAAACTTTCTCGGTAATTTCACGCAAATGGGGTTCAAACTCTGGACTAACCATCAGAGGGAAACCAGACTTGCTGAGCTTGACATAAGGTCCACGTGCTTACCGATGAAGGCAAGTAATTTTCAGGGGCCGGATGTTGATGACAGGTCATCTTTTTTTGGTGCGTCAGATTATGACTGCATAAATTCTGATCATGATCTTCTGGCTGTGGAAATGTTTTATTGTAGGTCCTTCGATTGTCATTTTTGGTAATTTTTGATTTTATATAATGTTTTCTTGGTTTGCATCATTTTCGGTCATTTTTCGACATTCATATTGAACAATTATATATTTTTTAAACTATCGATATTTTATAAATACTCAAACAAAAATGTTTTCAACCCACAATCCTTGGAATGAGAAGATAATGTAGTCAATAAACTTTTCCTCTTTGCTTGTCTGGTAGTAAAATACATATTCCTGTTGAGACTGCAGCTAGGCTGGAGAGGGCGGCCTTAGCTACTACTGCTGAAGCAAGTATTTGTTAATCAATGTTACACTCATTGAGCTTCAGTTTGTCTTACTGCCTGGACCACGGTGACCATACCTAGTATTCACAACCCTTACATAAACTATCAGTTGAGAACAGGACATTATTAATATACACCCTCCACCCCAAGGTGCAGTTTTTTATGGCAGTTAAAGTTACATTTGGCCGATATCTGTTTAGGAAGGGAATTTGACCAAATGGAGAAATTCTGCTTTGGGGCTGCGGGGATATTAAGATATCTCGTGATTCACTTCAGAGACCAAATAGTCTATGGCGTCACTCTCATCCTAGACTGGCCTGCTAAAGATAGGGAGGTCGGGGTTCAAATCCCCAGAGTATTAGCGTATTACTAGAGTATTTTTTCCTAAATGGTTTCCCACTCTCCTTCCGCGCAAATGGGAGTATATTAACACCAAAATGCTTCATTTCTAATTCATACCTCATTGAAGTGATTATCATAACGTGTGTGTAACCTTAACGGGTAGTAAGACGCAATTATAAATAAAGAATATATATAGATACGTCACGACCCACCAAACCATACACCAGAATGTAGGTCCCACGTGTTCGAACAAAATGGAGGCAACACAATCACTCCCACTCGGTTGTAGTAACTCACAATATGTTAACTACGAGTATTTTCGATAAATCAACTAAATTAACAAGAAATAATAAACGCTGGTAGTATCTTAACTACCTGGCTGCCGAATAAGGTAATATGGCGCCAATTTGAAACTAACGTACGAGGATCAAGGACGATCATGTCCTATAATAAACAGGTCAATATCCGAACCAAGGTCATCCGTGGAAAATACGACGCGTGGCTTTAGACATTACAAGTTCATTGCATATTTTTAGGCAACATTTTGTTGTTGTTAATTTGAAGTAATCTTTTGAATTTTTAGGTCATTTTATAGGTAATTATTTGATTTTTTCTAGATCATCATAGTCGAAGCTCTGGTGATTATTATTTTTAATTTCTCACTATCTTCCAGGTAGAGAAAGTATTGTGATCATCAAAAAAAAGTGAACTCGAGATTTTGATGAATTTCAACGTTTCATGTCCCCCCGAATCAGAAAAATTGTTTTTGAATTTCCGTCTGTCTGTCTGTACCCCGGACTAGAGCCTAAACTATTTGACCAATTGGGATAAAACTTAGTATCTAGGGTTTTTATAGGGTTTTTATAGGGTATTTTTGAAATTAGATATCTAACCCTAAAATTAAGAGGAGTTTACTGAGGGGCAAAAAGAGAAAAATCAATTTTCTCTAAATCGGCTCTAACGATTTTGATTAAATTTCATTTCTAGGCATTGATCAATATTATAAAAAATGCCTGTTTTCATTATATCGGCAACATGAATTTAAGGATCCCGGTTTTATGCGTAAATTATCATTTTCTCACATCTCCGAAACTATTTGAGATATGAAATTACTTATCATTGCTAAATATGTAGGTTTATTAATATTACAATTATTTTATTTGAAGCATATTTTTATAAATCCAATAATTTTAAAGCTAAACGCAAATATATATATATATGATTTTGATTAAAATTCGTATCTCGGCCTTGATTAAAATTATAAACTAAACGGCTAATTTCATTTTCTTATGAACATTAATTTTACCATACCTTACAGAAGTAGAAATTTCTTTATCTCTGCAACTATTTATGATAATAAGTAACGTACCGTTGAAACAGTGTAATACTATTAAAAGTAAAAAACTTTTATTTGAAATATATCTTTATAAAACCAATAGTTTCTGAGATATTGGCAAATATATTAATAACATTTTGTGAGCTTTGGTTGTACAGAGACACTACATAAGTTGTAACGCAATAATCTCTTTAATGCCACAGAGTATGTAAATCTCTTAAAACGTGGATGTTCTTTTTCCTCTAACCTCTTAGGGGAAATGTTTGTACAGCAACTATCTATTTCTATCATTTTAGACTCAATTGCCAATATTTAACTTTTATTTGGGTCTAAATATATAAATGAGGAATTTATTAAAAATAAGATAAACATAAGATGTGCAATCCCTAATAATATTTTGAAAATTTTAAATGGAAGTTGAAATTTTAATACGAAGTACTGACCCTTGTAGACCAAATATCGATCTTTTTTTTAGGTCCAAATATACTAGTGAGGACTTTAATTCTTTAAAAAGAAAATCATAAAGTTTAAATCCGGGAGTCAAAATATGTTTAACGTTAGTATAAAACAATTTTTTCTTGGGTTTGTTGGTGTATATTATTTTATTTCACATATATTACGAGTTTTGAGTAAATATCTCTATTATTAAACAATGGAGTGAAAAAGTCCTTGCGTAGTTCCATACCATTTATTTTAGATTAAAGATTTCCTGAAAAATAATAATTATATCGTAGCCCAGTTTGTGAAAAGAGTATTCAATTCTTAAGTAGGCCTACCGTCGCTCAGGGGACGCCTGGAGGCTATCTCCATTGTCTAGATAAGATGAGATGATAATGATAGTGATTATGAGGGTATGAAACCAGTGGAAACAATTAAATTTAACTTAATACTAACTAACTAAACCCTGATGACTATTGGGGTGATTACCCCTTTGGGAAAATACACAAGCTACCATGCGGGAATCGAACCCTGGACCCCTAGACTCGTACCCAGGTGCACTGACCACTACATCACGTGGCCGGTTATTGCGAGATAATAACGTTACTCAACTAATCTTACACTTTTAGCCTATAGGTATTTAATTAACATTTAATGAATTACAATTTACATAATAGTTTATAGAAATATATAAGCAATCTACATTAAAGTACCCGCCTCGGTGGCGTAGTTAGCTAACGCGCTAATCGTGTTGAGCTCGACTGCTGAGGACGGGGAGATCGAGGTTCGAATCTCGGTCGGGTGAACTGGGGGTGGTTTTTCCTAAGTGGTTTTCCACTCTCCCTCCACGCAAATGCGGGTTCACTTCCTCTAATTCAACCTTCCCAATTCCTAATCCATTAGCGTAATTAGTAGACTACTTAACGCGTATAACCCGAACGGGTAGTAAGACGCGGTGCTAATTATTATTATTACATTAAAGTTCATATATATTAATAGCCTTATATGTCAACCATAAACAAATCATTAAAACTTTTTACTTCTGTCAATGATAAATTTCGTTTCGAGTCCCGATGGAGGTTGTAATCGCGAGTTTTGTAAACTGTCGAAATACGAGTGGCTGCGATTGCTCTCTGATGTTAATAACAATTACCCGAGTGTTGTTTTGAAATCTTTAAACTGTTGGCTTGAAACGTTAGAGGGATGAAATGTTGTTAAGGACGGTGTGTACGCTACCGACATTCAGTACGAATGAGCCCAAGGGAGAGTTTTCTCTCCCCCACCCCCTCACCCATTAGCAAAATGGGAGTGGCCCAGTAAATATAGGCGTGTCTGGAGTTGTCGCCCCGGGGATGAATGAAAAAAATACACTTTTTCTCTTCCCAACATTTTGTTCCCCGCAACTTGTAACAATTATATCAACATTTCGTGTGATCGATCTAAGCTTCTCATTATCAATAGTCTCTATTGAACATGGAGGGAACATTCCAGAACAATACACGTAATCAGGGGTTTTATTCACAGCTCTGCACAGAGGGAAACAGGTTTGAATCCGACCAGATGCAAAGAGAAACGTTTCCTCACATATAAGCTAATGTTGTTTTCACACATAAGAAATCTCTTCTCAAATACTTGGATATCAGCTCTGTCAGCAAACCATGTGTTCAGGATGGGAATATGCTGAGATAGAATACTTGCTCAGGGTACACCCTGTATTGATACGAAAAAACTATGATCATTATAACATGTGGACCTAGTATATCCTGAAACCACTGATAAATAAAACATGTGGACCAAGAATATCCTGAAACCATTGATAAATAAAACATATGAGCCAATTACATCCTGGAAAGATTGATAAATAAAACATGTATACCAAGTGTATTCTTGAACCATTGATAAATAAAACATGTATATAGAGTGTATTATGGAACCATTGATAAATAAAACATGTATACCAAGTGTATTCTTGAACCATTGATAAATAAAACATGTATACCAAGTGTATTCTTGAACCATTGATAAATAAAACATGTATATAGAGTGTATTATGGAACCCTTGATAAATAAAACATGTATACCAAGTGTATTCTTGAACCATTGATAAATAAAACATGTATATAGAGTGTATTATGGAACCCTTGATAAATAAAACATGTATACCAAGTGTATTCTTGAACCATTGATAAATAAAACATGTATATAGAGTGTATTATGGAACCCTTGATAAATAAAACATGTACACCAAGTGTATTCTTGAACCATTGATAAATAAAACATGTATATATAGTGTATTATGGAACCCTTGATAAATAAAACATGTATACCAAGTGTATTCTTGAACCATTGATAAATAAAACATGTATATAGAGTGTATTATGGAACCCTTGATAAATAAAACATGTATACCAAGTGTATTCTTGAACCATTGATAAATAAAACATGTATA